>KN474636.1:8834-37120 GCA_000787095.1 Periophthalmodon schlosseri
TTTTGCTTCAAGTGAGAGCTCGTTCACTTTCAGAGGTACATCAAGGTGAAATCTGTAAAGCCTTCGTAGACAAGCACAAGATGGGAAACTTTGAGTGGAATGGGCTTGATTTCACGCACTTGCATCATATCAGTGTCAGTCAGAAATATTTTGTTCATTACCTCAAGGTCCCCGTAGGAACAAGTGTCAGGACTGTAAAAACTGACTAAAGTGCACTATAATCAATGGAACTGGACTGGTAACAATTTCAACTTAAAACTTCATTCAAGTTAGAAAGTTATTTGTTTGTTAATTTTAAAAAGAAGAAACACCACCATAATAATGAACAGTTATTAAAAGTATAAGTACACAGCAGTACTCCTCTGAATACCCCTTTCAACCCCTGTTACTTGCAAATGAAGTAACAGGGGTTGAAGGCTCCCGCACACGTCTCGCTTTTGATTCACTTTTATTAGTACGTTTCGGTCCCTCTGATCTTCCTATCTGACCTTCCCTCCCATGACCGTCCTACCTGAGGAAGGTCAGAGGGACCAAAACGTTGTACTACAAGAGTGAGACCATGTGCGGGAGACTTCTTAGAACCTTTCAGCCAAGTGCATCTCCTCCAACGCACCTGTCCCCCAGTCAGTTGTGCAGAGTCTACACAGAAACGCGTACAGCTTTATTCCCTAACAATAAGAATCTATACACAGTTGTCTCCTGTTATTTCATTTTAGGCCAGTGCTGCACAGTTCATCAAACCTCTTTTGAAGTGAAAGGGCCTTGTGTCTTTGGTGAAGAGTGCACTTGTGGACAAAATATGACTCTTTTTGGGATATTGTAAAAGAAAATGTTGGATATCCTTGCGTACTTTCGGTTTTAGCTTTGTAGTTTAGATCACAGAGGCAGTTGTTGTGGAGTACTTGGCAGGCAGGGCAGAGTAAAAAAACTGTTTTGCTCAGCAGGAGAAGTTTGGTCGATGAAACTTTATTAAACAACAAATCTCAATGCAAAATGTCAGACACCAAACCTGCAGAATTGGTAGTTGCATTTCAGGAGGGAAATAATGATAGGTGAATTAGAGTGGATTTCATTTCCTGGTAACAGCAACAGCAACAACAATATAGACCTTTGATCCAGTCCTTTTTCAAACTGGAAGGAACTCTTGTGGAGCAGTTATTCCATGGTACTTAAATCTGTTGTTTTTTGTTGTTTTTTGTGGGTATGTGAGCAGTGTGGTGGTATACTGGCCGCTGGTAGTATTGAGCTGAGTCTTGGGGCAAAGCTGCGGGGCATCTGAAGTTCACTGCTGCGAAGATGTCCTTGGTAGCACCTGAGCTTGTCAAACGAAGCCGCAAGGAGCCAACAGGAGTCGATAAATAGATTCCAGGAGCTGGCCATCCCACTGGGCTGAGTTTGACAGAACACTCTCTCTCCTCCCTCACACTGTAACGTTTCAATCAATGTACTCCAGCGTGGGATGTATGCGGTCGGTACACAGCCGGCCCAGTGACCACAGAGCCTATCAGGTTTCTGTCAGCTCTCTGCACCCTGCCCCACTGATTCTCAAATTGAGGCGGTTCTAGCTCGCAGCCAGGCAGGCTGAGCAATGCTGACCTTATGGCAAACATGCATGCAGTTCATTCACAAAGCAGCATATTGTGTGTTAGAGGCGTACAGACGTTTGCTATGGAAGGAAAATGCTATTGACAGCTGGTTGTTTGTGCCCGTCAATAACGCAGGGAGCGGGCCTTATGTAACTCTTGCATCATAGCATTGAGGCTAGCAGAGACTTCTAACAGTAGAGGACATGTTTGTTGTTTCGGATGAAGAGTTATTGCTCCTATAACCTCTCAGTAACCTCCAAGCATGAGTTGAATTCACAGGCTAATCAATTAACAATGAATTCAATGAGACATATTATGTACAAGCTTTTATCTATGTTATAAAGGAGTCTCCTCATCAGTAACTCACCCGAAGTTTTGAGTTTTTCATACATCTATGGGTAATCTTTACTGTCTTGTATTTGAGACACCATTGCTCTAGAACTTTACATTTCACCTATGTCCATGCCCACTTCTTTGGTCTTACTAAGGGTGGAAATCAGCGCCGCAATTTTGAAGCAGAACTCAATTGACACGTAAACTCCGCCCACAACCACATTTCAAAGAGAGCCGCTAACTTGGGCCCCACCTGGAGGAGAAGGGGCGTTGTCTGGAGGTAAAAAGAACAGTGCGATTGGTCTAACAGGTATCCACACTTTAAACTCTTCTGCAGACAGGTGTTTGCAAGCAGAAAGCTGTAATCAGGGCAGTCTTGCGCGACGTCACCATCTACTTGAAATTGCAGTGGCCTTCGAACGCAGCACAAACTTAGAGTTAGGCGTTGCTAACCAGAAAGCTGCAAATTTACCGAGTTTGCACAAAAGTTGCCAAAAAATGACTAGGAACAGTAGATAATGCTATTAAAACACCATATACACAGTTTAGTAGCGAAATCAAATGCATGAACTGATCACTGTAATTCTTTCTAGTAATTCCCTAATTATTATTATATTATTACTGAATATATCCCTCAGTGTCATCTTTGCAAGTAACTTTATTTCTGTTGAGGACGTAGCCCACCTGAGGTCCAAAATAGATTTCCAAAGCAAACCTTCTCTGCGATCAATCAATTCAACTTCATTAGTTGTATGTAAACTCCTATATATACTTTGAACTGGTGCCAAAACTTACAATGTGATTCTTTATCGACAGACTCTCTTGCATAACTTTGCATTTAAAGCTTTTGTTTACAGTCTGTACCTTTGCCAGTGTTTCCCCACATTTATGTAACTCACACATCTCCACCCACAAAAAAGGCTTTGTGGTGCTTCCCATGTAGTCGCCGGTACAATAGCGTTCAACTCTGACTGATCCGCACTTAAAAGGACTCATCACCCACTCACTCTCGCTGGACTGTGCGGCTCGGAATTTCTGCCGGATCTATAAAACACATAAGTATATAGTATGTTTTGGCAGTTCCCAGTAAAATCAGTGGGCGGAGGAAGTGTATGGAGATCAGAGCTACACCTGCTAAGGCTTTCTAGCATTATGGAGCAAGCAACAGATTATCAAGCAGCTTTGTTGTGCAGGCCTTTTGATTTTGTGTATTTGTTTCAATTTTTTCATGTTTTTGAGCAAGCTGGTTGTGTAAAAAATGGTGTATATGAAGACCACCTAGCATCTCGTCTTTGTAAGATGCCCTTGCTATCAGAACCACCAAAGTGCATAGAACATCAAAGAGGAGCGCACATATCTCCAGATCACTTTCCACTTTTCTTTCATGATCTTTGGCTTACTACATTGAAAACATCTCAAAAGCCAATTAAAAACTGTGCCCTTATCAAGCTTTGAAAGCAACTCACATATTCAGAAGGAAACAAAAGTTAATCCTATTATTGTAACCGTAATATTGGCTGACTCAATCACAGATAGATTAACTTCAGTTGATTTGAATCTTTGCTCAGACAAATTGGAAACACTGCACTTTGGGAGGATTCAGGACAGGTGGATGAGACTGTATGTAATTTATATTTGTGCATAACATTGTGAGTCCCAACATATCAAGTTAATAACAGAGTTCTTACTTTTGTTGTACTTTATCTACTAAGATAAAAATAGGTAAGGTCTTTTGACAATTTATGATGGCTAAAAGTAGGGCTGTCGTGGATTTAATTTTAATCAAGATCAAGATTCAGTCATTTTTACTCATCAATGATCAGCTTGGGTCTTTTTAATCATGAGGTTCACTGCCAGTCCCCTGTCAGTAAAAGCATGTGGTTTATACAGAGTTCAGACTTTGAAGGAAGAAATTTGTCGGATGGCAAAGATTAAAAATCAGCGTTGTTCATGTTCAGGGAATCAAAATGGAATGTCCATTTATATGTTTTTTGACAAAATCAAATGGAAAAGCAGAGCTCATGTTGGGTGTTGCCAGTCTGCAGTCCAATAGAAAGTAGCGTGGCCCAAAGTCAAAACACTGGCTGAACCAGGAGATGGAAGATGACAAAATGTCTCAAAACAAGCGTTTGCTTTTACTGTTATAGTTATTGATGGGTCAGGATGAGAAACACAGAGCACTGCGGTTTGATTCACACACAGCTGTATTGAGCAGGTGATCATAATAATATGCCTGATGGTATATATTAGCATTGCAAAATTGTTCTGCAGACTTCCATTTTGATGACCAGCTCTCCAAACATATTCATCTCCTGAGGGGTTCCCTGTGCAAATGTAGCTGAATCACCTGCTACCATTGGCACAGACCTGGGCTATTTGCTAACACTTCCTATTGTTTACATTACCCATTTTAGGGCAGCAGACGAGGGTGGTTTTAGGGAGTACTTAAAAGTTTGAGTTACAGATGGCAACGTTAAATCCATTTGCAAATATTCTCCCTGGCTGTTTATGCAGAAGAAGTTTACTTGACTTGGATTATTCTAGAAGTTTATGTGATAGATTTAATTAGGCAAATCACTGTCTGAAGCATTGCAGTTTATGGTGGATTCACACATCTTTCCTTTCACGTATCTAACAAAAATGTTAATTACTATAAGAATAACATTCGGTATGGAGACTGAAGGACAGTGAAATGCATTATTGATAAGGTGAGATAGTAATTCAAATTTTTGGGTTAGTTTGGGACATCTAAAAGCATAACATCACTATTTCACAGTTTGTTCAGGTCACAAGTGGAAAACTAATTTGATACAGACATTAGCACATTAGCATGTAGTCATAAAGTTCATAACTGCTGATTACCCAGCCACCCCAATCTTCCATGAATAAGATTAGCATTAACTTTAGCATACCTCTTATTAGGGTATGGAACACATAGGTAAAGGTTGTAAATGTCCCCATTTCTGACAGAAATAATACACAAATAATAAATAGGAAAAAGTGGAAGAATGAATGAACATGCTTCTTAAATTGAATGTAATATGCTTCGCCCGAGACCCAGTTACTTCCTGGTGCATTGCATGTTCTATAGTGACTTTCCTGAAAAAGCCCTCACATATCAGACCTGCTCACTGTTTATTTGCTGGAGATTGTGTGGTAATAAGCTTTCAGCTGAGAGAGGGGTTGAGGCAGGAGCAGCTGCAGCCGTCATGTGTGAATGTGTGTATCTGACACTTTGTGTTCATCTGGAGCCCATCACCGCGTTTCTGAGGCGACGCACAGAAAGTGAAACAAAATTTAATTTCGGGCTGTCACCAGTGCACTTTGAGCAGTCTGTCACAATCTAATCACAAGACCTGATCACACATCGTATCTGGTGTAAAGGTTTCAGACTGGTGCATGGTACTCTCAGAGCTGCTCCTCCTCGGTGAGGCAGCCCGTGGGCTCGGCTCTGTGTGCATGAATGCCTCTGCCGCTGGGCTGAGCACCAACAAGCATGATGGATGGAGCTTGTTACTCACAAGGCATTTGCATCATCTTTACTGTTGCCACTAAGGTGTCGAGGGAGCCATTTTAAAGGACTTCACTTTCTTTTACTTGGAACAGGATCACTGTCTGTAACCATCGTGGCTACTTGGTTCTCACGCCAGCACCACTGAGGCTGCTATCTAATACCCACTGATACACTTCTCTGGCTCTTAAACTTACATCTCTGTTTAAAAAAACAGTCACAAACACACTCAGAACTCAAGTATTTATATAAGAATAATACAATATTCTTCCCTGCACTGTGTTGTAACGAGGGAGTATTTTTTTCTCTTTTCTCAGTACCAGATCACTGTCAGGAACCATCTAAGCTGCTTTGGTGCTTTGGTCAGAACCCTCTCGGGCTGAAGGAAAGGTTTTACTCCTCAGCCTGACAATCCACAGCGCTGGCCTCCCTCCGGTCCCACTCCTCCGCACTCTGCTCCACTTCTCCTTATGAATATTCCCCGGCTATATGTCTTCTCCTCCAGATCCTATTGCGGTCGTGCATCTGTAGCTGGCTCCCGCTCCCTAGTGCGATGGCTCCGTGTTGCACTGCACCTCCAGGCTGTGTGTGGGATGGTGTTGTGGGCTGGCATCTGGCAGTGTCTGATAAGAAACCCGGAGAGCTGCTGCTATTCCTTCTGAGATGTTTTTAATTTTCCCTTTTTGGTTGTTTGGGGAGGCCACTGGACAAGGTATTCACAAGCTTTGAAAGGAATAAGCTAATACAATTGTTTACAATAGACATTATCAACCCAGTGCAGTGGCCTCTTCAAAATTTGCCCAGCATAAAAATTTGTGGGGCTTGGCAAAACTGTAATTGAATAAGCATGCCACAGTGGAAACAGATGGTGTTTGTTGAAGTTATAGACCAGAAAATATGACCAGAGAAAGGCTTTTTTTATTAGTGGTTTTGATAAAAAAACTAAATATTCATGGCACTTTTCTCTAATGTGGTACTGCTTGAAAATGATGCCTTCAGAGGATATAGATGGTCTTGATAGTGATTTGGCTAAAGGCACTTCTTGTATCATTGAAACATGCTTGGGGCGATGCCTGGCTACATCCCTGCTCCTCTCCAGATAGGGAATTGATAATCCTTGCCATAGGCCAGGGTTTTATCGCAGTGGGAATCTCTTTCGGGGAACTTTTGGAATAATTGCTTGTTTTGTGGATAAATAGGTTACTGTACTGGGGAGCTATTAATGCAATTCTAAAGGCCATTTGCTTTGCACTGTTTGCAGAAGCTATTCCCTAGGTTCACTTTTTAGCGACTTCGTTTTGGATTTGTTTAGAGTTTAAATCATCAGTGGTACATTAGTAAACTTCCAAATAAAATAGGCTTACCACATGCAGGACACTCTATTAGGTTTACCTGAGTCATTGGTCATTCTGCTCTTTACTGCATTACAGAA
The DNA here is from genome assembly GCA_000787095.1 of Periophthalmodon schlosseri. Taxonomy (NCBI): domain Eukaryota; kingdom Metazoa; phylum Chordata; class Actinopteri; order Gobiiformes; family Gobiidae; genus Periophthalmodon; species Periophthalmodon schlosseri. Next base: position 15,697 of record KN474636.1, read on the forward strand.
TATGTTCTCTCTTTATGACACAAAATATGTCTTTCTCTAATTGGTTAATCCGCATGCCAGACATTTTGGAGACAGACTATGTATCTTTGTAAAGTAGTCTTGGCAGACTAGACCAAAAGACGGCCCTTCGAAGAAATGTCTCAGCACTAAATATATTACCGCAGTATCATTGACCGACTGGATAATTACAGTATATTAAAAGAATCAGAACAGATGCATGTAAGAACATGTGTACTTAGTAGCACCACTGACAAATGAATAATAAAAAGGCAAAGTTGTTTGGTAAGACTTCAAATTGTAACTTTCCAAAGAAATGTGAGCATCTTGAAATAGAAGCGAGCACTATAGGGAGCCTGCTATAAGACACATGTATATGTGGGAGATAGCTGAAAATGACTCATCTTCAGAATATTATCTTATCAAAGAAAACCAAAACCAAAAATAACTTGATGGCAGTATTAAAAACAATATCACAGCAATCTTACAGTCTTGTATGAACTTTTCTAGTCACTCAAGGCTGTTTTGTAGTTTGGTGCACCTGCCCTTGCAAAGTGAACGGTCATTTGGGCAAAATATATGTGTCAAAATAGTTTTATTGTATTTTATTCATGTGTCACACTTGCTTTATTTTATTTATTTTAGCTGCCTAAAATATATATATGTATATTACTACCAGTACCAATACTACCAGTTCTACTAGATTTAGCCATTTTGTATTTGTGTGTTTACTCACATTATATGTTCCTTATCTACATCACAAGATAAAAAAATTAATATCCCACTGCAATACTTGTAGACACACGAACATTCTTACTAACTGACTTAATAATACTGTGTTAATACAGTCTCTAGCGAGCCTTTAGTTTACCATAGTGGTAGTCTTTCCTCGTGTCTGTCTGCACACTTGTTTATGTTGTAGACTCACCTCAGCTGAGTTTGAATGCTCCAGACACTGCAGGAAATCAGCAGCTGTTGCACATTGCTCAGTGTCAGACATTTCACAGTAGTTTGTTCCATCAAAGTGGCTCACACAAAAACACTGGGTTTCTCCTGCATGCTCCCATCTGTTTGTTCACTTCTGTCAGACATTTTGTTATGCTAAAGGCGATGTACCTTATTTTTACGGTCTTAAAAATCTAAAAACAGGACTGGTTCTTTTTAAACGGTTGGCAGTGGCCCAAAGTTATTCCTCACTTACCTTATGCATTCAGAGCATCCTAATTATTCACCTCTATGAATTTATAAGTGCATTTCATAACTTTTTAGAGGCTATTTTTTGCCGTCACATCAATTATAAGCACACTTTATAATTAGGTGCAGACAATACCACAGACTGTATAAAAAAGCGCACTAAGGGAGTGTGACATCACCCATAGCGTTCGGCTTCAACCAAATGAAGCTCATCGAGGCTAGAGCAGTTATAGGAGCAAATTTGGAGACCCAAGTTCCGAGCCTGACTGATGAAGGTACCGCTGGTTTAGCACGGAGCGGGCGCTTAGCAACACTGTCAATCAAACCTGTTGCAAACGCTAGCATGAGTGACCTCGAGGAAAGAAAGCGCCTGATTCATCTGTTATTAAGGTTCATATCTTGATTTAAGGACAAAATAGCAAAATAAAAATACCGGGATCATGTAGAGCGAGTTAATGCGAACATTTAAGACCAAAATGACGAGGCTCACTGCAGCAGTTACAATGTGTTTTGAATGTAAAGTGAATGGAGCCAGAAGTGCGCCCATGATCACTTCTCATTTGGAACGCAGCAGCTAGCAGGTTAGCCACGTTCATTTACATATACAGTGTATGGACAGTACACACTTGATTTATTTTATCCATTTATATCTGTACTGCTCAAGTACTTCAGATACAGGTCCTCTAAATTAGACTCAAGCACACATTTGGGTGAGTTTCAAATTTGTGCAAGAATATTTAAAAAATCTCATTATAGCTTTTAAAAGTCTGATCAAACCAAATTAAAATCCATGTCCAAGGTGTTGATTTGATATATTCTGTTAAACTTCTGTCGTCCATTTTGTTATGTAAAAGCAGACACAAGCTTTTGGGCAAGCATTAACTTTGATTTCATTAGGTAGTGTGATAAGACCAAATGCTAATCCATGGCCAGTTACATGTCCATGTTTCTGTTTAATTATTCATTCAATTCATTGGCACCTATTTCGTCACGGGCACAATTGCTGTTAAGAATGAATCATGGCCTGTTACTACACAGTGATGCATTGTCATAATAAGGTCTGTTTTCACCTGCTGTTATTAGATTATTCATGACACCCAATTCTTCATAAAATATGTACCGTTATGATTCTATTAAGCAGGGTAATACAAATCAGATCGTGTATACTTACCAAATGGATTGAAATAAATAGTATATGAGTACCTCTATTGATATTGTTAGCCTTAATGTTAAAAGCCTCACAAACCTCATCAATTTGAAACATAAGGAAAATCTTAATGATTCTGTGATTTTCCTCAAAACAAAAAAAACAAAAAAAACACATTGGAATTCTTATTAATTTATTATATATTTCTTTTTGGTCAATTGTAGTTGAAACAGAACTTAGAACTAGTTTATTCATGTTGATGTAATTCCACTAACCCAAACATGACCCCAAAGACTACATTTTAATTTTAAAGGCATCTTGCTCTTTGAATTTGACATAGCAAACATATGAACACATGTCCTCCCATTTTCCAAACTGTACATGAATATGAAGGTCATTCTGTATCCAACCTTCAAATGAGTCCACATTCTTCTCGTAAACATGCCGCGTGACCCAGTTGAACAGATAAATATGTGTCTAGTCTTATAAAATTTAATTAGCTTACCGGTTGTTAGAAAATAAACATTTTTTTGAGTGTTGACCTGAAGTGGCATCAATTAATTTCCTCCTGTTTTGGTGGCGTGGACCTCCCCCCCATGCTGGCATTCATTATAGACTCACATCAAATGGCACAGATAATGTTGTGAAAAGGACGGTGCGATTAATCAGCGTGTGCAGACTGTAGAGGGATGCATGTAATTAGCTGTAGGTAGAATGGAATGGAGATGCTCAGCAGGCCTTAATGCATTTGACCTTTCCCATTGCCTCTGTGTGTTAGCGTAGCAGCTAACTCATCTGGTGAATAAAAACGTCTCAAGAAACACTCAACAAAGCGCTAATTGTTAGGGTACAAATTCATTTCGATCTGTCATAGCATTACAGTTGACACATGCAGCAAAAAATAAAGACCAGAATAAATCCATATAGGACAGTGTTATCAGACAGCGCTAATGGTCTCGCTTATGGATAGCTACAGTTCACGGTAACGAGCAGTGTTTTGTTTTTTGTTTTTTAGCCAAAATGGACACACAACACTGCAGAATTCTACATCCTATTACAGTGATTAAGAAAATACATGTAAGAAAGAGGTACTTAAGGAGCTGTGGGTGAATATTAGGCATGGGACGATATCGAAATTTGGTGTCACTATTATAGCCAAAATAACTGCGATTAACGATTATATATCATGATGATTATTAAAGTTGCTGACAGTTATGGATGTGAATAATTATCGTTTTAATGTTATGAATAGGTTCCATGTTTAAACAGCTGTTATATAAATGTTCTTTGTTATAAGTGAAAACAACTATGATCTAGTGGAGAACATTAGGGAGAAGTAGCTTTTTTCTGCACATTCTGGGGATATAATGGCGATTTTTTTATTTTATTTTTTTTTTGGCGATTATCACTATAAATTATATTATTGTTTCTTGTCCCATCCCATGTGTATGAGAGGTTGGTGAAAATAGGATTTTTGTAGTAATGGCTTGGAAGCGAGATGTCTTAGAAAACGCTGCCCCTCCTTTAACAAACTGTGCATATTTTGAAAAATGTGTGTTCTTGTTTTGCGTTTTGTTTGTATGTCATCTTTCGTGTTAAATTAACATGCATTCAGGAGCAGCATAAACTTGAGCAAATCACACATGGATGGCTTGAAGCAAATGTATTCATACACACGATTTTAGCAAACATGGGTTTTGAGGCTCATTTCACTTCTCTTTGATCTGTCAAATAAGTAAATTTCATGGACTATCCTTGGTTCTAGTCTCCCTGCGGTCCAAGCTATATTACTATATTACATACAAAGACGTTTAATAAAGCACACAACAGAATCCTGTATTCATCTTTATAATACCAAATCATCTAGTACTAGTGATGTGACATTCATGAACTTGTCGTCTCTTTTGAACGGTTTCTTAACATAAACGGCTGGAACCTGATCTCACTGTTGGAAAGAGCCGAATCTTTTTCTTTCTAAACTGTTGCTGAACCAACACAAGACTCAGCACAGAAGCAGAGCAGGCGACACGAGTGAGAGCTTTGTGCACAGAAAACATATTTGGGATCATAAGTTAGTTTATAAATGATTATAATTGTAGTGCAATGTTTTATTTCGATTATGCGTCATTCCAAAGGGTAAACACACTCCCACTCTCAGTTTGAACCATTTTAAACAAATCCTAGCCTCGGTCATTTCTCTTTGATTAGTTTGTTGTTAAATTGAGTCCTCGCAAGTCGTTTGAATGGCTCTTTTACATGAACAGATCAAAACGATTCGGATCCCGTAAAAAAGCCGAAAGTCCCATCACTATCTAGTACATTACTTAGGATATACTCAAAATAATTTTAACTCTGTCTTCCATAAAATTAGACTTGCTACTTCCTGCTATCTCACTTACATATCAGTAGCAGAGTGGTATAATTGTCAATAGGCGCTTGCACTGTTCTAGAGCAGTGAGCCCATTCACAGCCTGCCCTTATCCGGCTGACACAGGCTGTTTGCTGCCGTGTGTGGGAGTAATATTTGATTGAACACAAAGATTAAGTTTTGGGAATCATCCAGAAAAATGTCAGGTTTCTCACACGCTGCACCGCTTTCATTTCACAAGCCGCCTCTCTCCAGCTTTTGCAATTTGCCTTTCAAATAGTTTGGATCAACAATTCTAAAACCAATTCTCACCTTCAAAGCTATACACCTCGGGCTAATACAGATCGATATTGTACATGATTCAGACATGAGTTGCATAAGGCTTTGTAAGACTAAAGACAGGAGTGATGACTTGTGGGACGTAATTCAGAACATAAGTTAATGTAACTCACTATGCAAAAACTACAAAAACAAACTGTGATCAGGTCTGGATTAAGACCTGGGTGTATTTTAAACACTCACAATGGAGGGTTTTATCGTACTCTCTACAGTACTCTTTTTTGTACCTACAAACTTAATATGCACTATGGGACTTTTTGTTGGAGCACCTGCCACCTCTACACATTCCCAGAAATGACTGGTAGAAATAGAGTGGCATTAAAATATCTCCTTGGAGACAAAAAGCTCACAGTAAGTAAGTCCTTAAGGACACTTTTAGCAATAAAAATATATACATAGAGTATATAGATACGTTTAATGCTATAGTGTAACATTCCAGGTAAATGCAATTAGCTGTTTTTATTGGTATAGTAAAAATATAGTGCAGTCATTAAAGGGTCAATGTGTATGTCATAAAACATCTGCAATCTTCATGGAAACAGTTTACTCCTATATCCCTTATTCAACAGATTGTTAAACAGATCCTTTAAATATTGTGTCTTTGCATTCACCTCTTTGCAACGGCGACTACACTAAAATTGCAAGCCTAAAATACTGAACACCATCCATTTGTCCCAAAGGACTAACAGCACCGTGAGTACATTTAAGACAGATGCTCCAACAGCTGTGCACTCATGTTTATCTGAAGGTTAACTCAGAACAACAAACAAACTACTGTATGTGTCTGTCACGCAGGAGCGGCTGCACGGGGCCGAGATGGAGGATACTGTGTCTGAGTAAAATATGGGCTCATTAAGAGGATCTGTGTTTTCTATCCAAGCGTGAGAGACCCGAAACAGCTGACTTACTTTAGGAGCGGAGGGATCCATTTTAAAAACTATACTTTTTGTTTTGTGTTTACTTTTTGTTATTGAACTTAATTGCTACTACGTTACTGCTGCTCAGTTGCAAGAAACACAAGTAATGTTGCATAGGTTTCTTCAGAACTAGCATGACAAGAGCTTAAAATATGCATAGAATTGTGTCAAGCATCGTTCATCAACTTAAGCAAGCTTTATATAGACGTCGGTGAGAGGTCATTCAAAGTGCTCATTACGTGATCGGAAAATGATGGCCTCGCATAGTGCTGTCTGGGGAACTTTGACGGTACTTTCTTAATAAGCATAGCTGCGCAAAAACATATCAAATGGAGCCTCAAAAGCCGATAAATCAATGAGTATCACCAGCCAATCAGACGTCTCCTCTCACCCCACTGACAGGAAATCAGTTCCATAAATAGATGATGGTCAGGAAATGGACACTGACATATTGATCTATGGTTTATTTTACAAGAGTGAGTAATGTGAAGTTTATACACAAGAGCAAATGCATCAGGCAGAGACGCTGTGTTGTTTGACGATTTTTCACAAGTTTGTCTGTCACAACAATAATTAGCAAAAAACAGATTAATGGCTTTATTTTGAGCCTCTAAGGTAGTGGCTGCAAATTTTTTATTTTTTTTGTTTTTATCTCAAGTACTGGCTAGCTTTGTTTCACATTTCGATAGACAAATACATCTGTGTACTATATATTGTCAATTATTTATATTCTGTTGTTGTGTTTGATTGATACTGATGTCTAAAGTACTCCAAAATATTCTCAAGGATGTAACATGTACTACAAAATTACTTTTTAAAGATTGAAATACTATTCATATTAACCCTTTTTTTAAAATCTGAAACCATTCCAAGTACCCACTGCTCCAAGGCCTGGTCATGTTTTTGTAATATTTTTTGTTTTGTTTTGACATTTACAGCCCCTGAAATTTCTTGTATATTTCTATCAGTTTGAAAACCTTATCACTGCAACAAAAGTAGATTAATTCTGTGCAATATAGGGACTTTTTCCAATAACAATGCCATATAGTGTGCAGCTGAGATGAATCAAACATCCTGTATGCATCTCAATGATTGTATAAAACCTCACCTCTCCCTGACAGGGCCACTCCTGAGCCCTGTTACAACAATACTCTGTAAAATGAGCTGCAGAACTTATCCGTGACTTTCAGATAAGATATATCCATTTCAAACACCTCCTCGGTTCACGATTGTTCTCTTCCTTTGGAGTGGAAGATCAAAAGCAAGGAAGCCAGCGTATTTCGACTTGCAGTGCATAGGTTGGATGCTGTTTTCTGGGCTTGGGTTATAATGAATCCATAGGAGAGAGTATGTCTGCTCTGACAGCTCTCACCATGCAGCAGAGCAGGGATTAGCTCCGCTGTGCTGACAGGGTCATCGCTGTATGCATCAACTCTGTAATTATTTGTTTCACTAGAGCACACTTTCCTTCCTGTGCATTGATTGATTTTGGCTTCACAGGAACGATCTGTAGCCGGGGAAATGTCCAGATGTAAAACAAAACAATTAGCTATTCAGATTTACATGTCACCCTTTAAAGTAGCATATGCTCGCAATTAAATTTAGGATCCAAAGATGTTCCAGCGGTGATGAGCCTCTTTGTCACTGGTGTTGTGCAGATACTGTCATATCACGTTGTTAAGAGCTGAGAATTGACTGGTGGCCCGTGCTTCTTTTGAACTGCAGAGTGTAAATTATGGTGATGTTAACACTGAGCTTTGAGTGTGTGCTGGAGCTAGCAGCACACATATTATACAAGGCCCCACTGTTTCATTTGGCATCAACACTGGACTACTCATGTCCAATTTAGCTGTGTTTTGTAAAATGTGCAGACAAGAGTTCAGGCTTTCTCACTAAATGTAACTGCCTTTTTGTAGTCATATTACAGGGACACAACATATGAAACTGTTAAGAAGGGTTGTTTTAATATCTTATACTTTAGATTAGGTGGTAAAATAGAATTTCTTGTTTTCTTAAAGATGCATTTTTGCTGCTGTCTCCATGGAGATGTTATTTCTTTGTCTGGCATATTCCACAGTATAGCATTAAACTTAAATTTTAACTTAAACTCTTAATTACAGGTGTGAAAATACTTGCACTCTCGCTGTGAGCGGGCTTGCCTCTCCACTGATCTGACCTGTAACTTGGCCTGGTGGTGTCACCGGCTTTTTTTCCTTGAGGTACTTTCGTTTAAAGCAATACTGTGGAACATTCTTGATGGACCTGTCCCCCCGTCTCGGCTCGTCATTTTGGTCTTAAAATGTTCGGATTAACCTGTTCTACATGATCCTGGGGTTTTTATTTTGCTATTTTGTCTGTAAATCAAAATATGAACATTAACAAGGTTGTTCCTGCCAGTGTTAGCAACAGGTTTGATTGTTAGTGTTGCTATGCGCGCGCTCCCTACTAAACCAGCGGTACGGGCGGGAAGGGGCGTTACCTTCAACAGCCTAGCCAGATTGGCTCTTTGATAGCTATGATACTCGCAGTTGGAACTCCAAATTCGCCCCTATAACTGCAAGCCTCGATGAGCTTCATTTGACTGGAGCCGAACGCTATGGGTGATGTTGCACTCCACTGCAGTCCACTTCTTTATACAGTCTATGCTCATAACACTTACTGTAGTAAATCAGATATTTTTTTTTCCATTTTGTATCTATTCATTGTCATATCTGAACATAACAGTGCACACATGTTCCCTTATATATACATGTTAGAAACCTTTACATATACAAATCCCAAATCAATATTCACCGTGTGGTTAACATTCACGTTACGCCTCAGACGCATACCTTTTATCTGGATGCTGGACTTTGTAATAAGCAACCATGCTGTAAAATAGATTAAAATTGATTTTTAGCTTTGCAGAAAATTAGGAATTAATGATACAAATGTCTTGGAGAATTAAAATCTCGTTGGCTGAAGGTGGGTGTGGATGCAGTCATGTGTGCAGGCCGTTCGCAGGATGTTCACAGATGCACACTGTTTCCCTGCACCGGCCAAGACCTGCCAAGGCCTGCACCTGCCACTCAGCCAATATTTTTACACTGCATTATTCACTGGTGACACATTGGAGGAAAAGGGGTCAATTGCACAAAACGTGTGGACATAGAAACAGTATGAATGTAAGAACAGGCTGTGTTGTTGGAGACAGTGACAACAACAACAGGGTACTAGATATTTTCCATAATGTAATAGTGACAGTAATACTATTTTGACATGTATAAGCATATAGTTATAACCACCAATGGATGCGCAATGTATCTGACACCGTTCTCTCAAAACTAAAACCACCATCATAGTTAACGCATGAAATTATCTGTAGCCTTTAAAACTACTTTTCATTAATTGGGGGAAAAAAATACTGCTGGGGCCAAATCGTGATGACGTGACCATATGGGGTTAGCTGACCTCCAAAACCACAGCTGTTCAAATGTGTTCCTGGATTGGAGTGGTGCGAACGGTGTAAGAACTAGGGCCATGCTGCTTTCACTGCATCCGCCAAGGCCAACACCTGCCGCTTGGCCAATATTTTTCCACTGCATTATCTGCTGCCCAAACACGGGTGACATACTAGAGGAAATAAATTGCAGTAAAAAGTGGAGACATAAACAATGTTATGAGAAAGAAGGGTTGTGTCCGAGAGTCAGCAGAAACAGGGCTCTTTGATGCTCTGCTTGTTTACATTCAAATGGAAAGGTGGTCCCGCATACAGATGAACTACTTTACGCTGGGTCTGCTACTCTCTGTCTGTGTGCCCTACAGTATAAGTGCCGTGCAGGGCCTGCTTAGCTGTTTTTTTGTGATGACAGCTTACAAGTATGTGTGTCATCGAAAACAGCCCCTTAGCGCTGTTTAATCCTGGCCTTCAAAAAGGACTCACATAATTTTTCACACCTTCTTACCATTGCAAATCTATGTTAATCAGAGCTATAATGGGGAATATCAATGGGCATCATCAGAGGAATGAAACTGACATTGAGCCAGAGTATCCATAGTGACACTCAGCTGAAAGATAACATACGAGAACTTTATATGTTCTATATGGACAGTGGGGAAATTTCAGTGTTGCAATGCGCAGTTCAGCAACAACAGGACAATAGAAATATACAATCAGATATAAAGAAAAAGATATACTTAAGTCACAACATTGTGCAAGTCGAATACAAATATAAGGCAACAGCAAAAATAAACTTAAAAACTGTAGTGATAAGTAGCAATATACCTTAAACAACTGCAATTATTATAATGCTTATGGATATTCAGAGGTAAAATATTTGCCTTGGGTGACATGATTTGCATAGTGGTGTTTGCATATATTTTATGCAAGGTAAAACACACTTGACTTTATGAATGACTAGAAGTCCCTTGTTGCTGTTTTTACCGTAGTCCTGATACTGTAATAGTATCGTAATACCTAGACATTCAACACTGTGCTCATTAATATTTATTAGAGCTGGTGAAGCAGCCTTTTGTAGATTATAAATCGTGTTGCTACTTAAGAAAAGATGTGATAGTAACCACATTTTTCTGTCTGTCTCCGCAGGTCCCCTCTCTGTGAACTACCATGGACAAAGTGGTCTTCAGCCTCCTGCTCCTGGGAAGCGCTCTCACCATGGTCCATGCATGTCCCAAGTACTGCGTCTGCCAGAACCTGTCCGAGTCTCTGGGAACGCTGTGCCCGTCCAAAGGCCTGCTCTTTGTCCCACCGGACATCGACAGGCACACCGTAGAACTCCGATTAGGCGGGAACTTCATTCTCAAAATCACCACTCAGGACTTTGCCAACATGACGGGTCTGGTGGATCTGACCCTATCTCGCAACACAATCAGCGCCATCCAGCCTTTTTCATTCATTGACCTGGAGACTTTGAGGTCACTACATCTAGACAGTAATCGGCTGACAGAATTAGGGCCGGATGATCTCAGAGGGCTTATAAACCTCCAGCACCTCATTCTTAACAATAATCAGCTAAACCGGATCAACAAAGCAGCCTTCGACGATTTGTTACTAACTCTAGAAGATTTGGACTTGTCGTATAATAATTTGCGCAGCGTGCCTTGGGAAGCCATACGCCAAATGGTCAACCTTCATCAGATGAGTTTGGACCATAACCTTATATCCTTTATAGCAGAAGGGACATTTACAGATTTAGAGAAACTTGCCCGATTGGACCTCACCTCCAATCGGCTTCAAAAACTCCCGCCTGACCCTATATTTGCCAGATCTCAAAGTGGAATAGTTATGAGTACTCCTTACGCACCTCCGCTTTCCCTAAGCTTTGGAGGAAACCCTTTGCATTGTAACTGTGAGGTGCTGTGGCTTCGCAGACTTGACCGGGAGGACGACATGGAGACCTGTGCTTCTCCTCCTAGTCTCAAAGGACGATACTTTTGGTCAGTTCGCGAGGAGGAGTTTGTTTGCGAAGCCCCTCTCATCACTCAGCACACCCACCGCTTGCTCGTACTTGAGGGTCAGACGGCTAGCCTTCGGTGCAAAGCTGTCGGAGACCCAATGCCGACCGTACACTGGGTTGCCCCTGACGACCGCTTGATCAGTAACTCCTCCAGAGCAACCGTCTATGAAAACGGCACTCTGGACATTACAATCACAACCGCAAAGGATTATGGGACTTTTACATGCATAGCTGCCAACGCCGCTGGGGAGTCTACAGCCTCCATCGAGCTGTCAATCATTCAGATCCCCCATAGGAGTAATGGGACCAATCGCACTACGCAAGCTAAATCCGGGCTCTCCGATATAACAAGCTCTACCAAGGTCAGCAAAGGTGAGCCCAAACCGCTACCCGAGAAGGCGGTAACCGTGGCCGATGTTACTGCAGTATCTGCTTTGATCCGGTGGACTGTTACTAAAACTACGCCAAAAGTGAAAATGTACCAGCTTCAATACAACTGTTCAGAAGACGAAGTTCTCATTTACAGGTATGTCTCTGTAGTTCAGGGATCAGAGTGATAATGAGATTTTATACTGCTGCTCGTTTTGTTATGTGATATACTGTGTAAAGGTGTTCTTCCAATCAAGTTTTCTTCATGTTTGCCTAATACATACCTAGTGCAATTACTGTCAGAAGGAAAACATCACATACCACCAAATTCTATGATGAAGCTTTAGTAGAGAATGAAAGAAAAAAGCCCAAATCAAACCCATGCCTCAAACTAATCAAAAAGTAAAACAAATTTTGATCTCAATTTAATGTAGTCTACAAATGTTTAAACTGCAACTGATGTTATGAAGAGAAAAAATCTATGAATTATGTAAAATGAAACAGGAAAAGATCTGAAATTCTGCCAATATAATAAAAAAAATTTGAAGAACTTAAAAAAAATCAAATAAAGTTTTGGATGATGATATCAGTGAAATCGGTTGGACGTTGGACGTTACCAATTTTTCAGATTTAATTAGAAGTACAGTTTAAAGAAGTATCCTTTTTTAACAAGAAATAAAATGCTGTTTTATATTTCTTCAGTAGGGACTTTTAAAATGTTAAAATTAGGCATATTAAAACTCAAGAGACGATAGCAGCATCCCAGTCAAAAACAAATTAAATGCTAGCACAATTTCCCTGCAGCAGTTTGCATTTCATCAAACGCTCTTTAATTAAATAAAAAATGGGGTATGGAAAGGCAATATGCTGGCTATTATCCGGGTAAATCAGATTAGGACTGTACACTGTGATGAAGACTAATATTACTTTTGTTGGATTCTGTGATTGCGGCATGACATCACTGTCGATTTAATAACAATGTCTATGAGATTGTTTTGCTTGCTGACTTTGGGTGAGTTTTCCACAAATATGAAATATCAATATGTTATTTCCTCTAAGAACACGCAATCCATTCAGTAATCTTGTAATGTCTGGCAATTGGAAAACTACATGTTGTCAGAATCATATCAAACAGCTTTATTTCTGCCAGTGTCCTGTCTGATTCTGGCTCTCTCTGTGTCAAAAAATACAAATGTAATGCAGAATTGTACATTATGCAATCTTTTGTTTTTGTGGCATGCAATTCTGTTCAAAGTGAGAATTTTAGAGTCTATAGTGGTGGTTATGATCTGCTTTTGTTCAGATTAGGGTTTTCAAACGAATCAATACCCAGATACTAAAGTTGTATTAAAGAGTATCAATACAAAAACAGACTAGCTAACTAACAAAAAAACGTAGGACAACATTTGGGGTTTCCCGGACAATTTTAGTATTAAGTGTTTTTGAATGATCTATATCAGAACTAGTATAAGACCACATAGTAATATACATACATACATTATGATTATTTTGGGTTGAATTTATACTCAGTTGTCTAAAAAGTTGTCTAAAAAGTAATGTTTATTATCACTGGGGTATTGAAAACTTTTTCCTTGTATTGAAATAGAGTTTGAAATAAAGTTTTTGTAACACTGGATCATATTCTACCAAATTTTGGGATTTTGGGGATGTCAGACATATTCCTGGATTCTCTGTTGTTCTTGTTATGTGAGAGACACTGTGGGAACAGTGACTATTGTGCCCAGGGATGCTATGTGCTTTTCTAAACTGAATATTGATAGGACTTTGCTGCTCACACATGCACACCTATCGCACGCCTTTTGTTGGCCTACATACTGTCCCAAGGCGCTGTCCATGCTCCGGCCGAGGGATAATTAAAAATCAATCAAGTGGTGTGGAGGGAGGGCAGAGATGGTGTGAGACCCCCAAACGCGTGAGGCAGAGCGGCTTCTCACTGCTTATGGAAAAAGGCAATTAAGGATGAATAATGAACTGCAGCCCCAATGGTGTCTGGGCTCAGCGAGGAGATGCTTCGGAGGGATCAAAGCTATGGATGCTTGTGCTGGGAAGAAAGGCCGGCCAGCAAAAGACGGGATGATCTATTTATAGATTGCCTATTGCAATATGGTTGACTAAATCCTGACCCTCTGCTCAAACTTAGCCATATTGCTGCAACTGTTAAAAGTGCTGTATGTGATTCATGGCCTTAAAAACTTGAAAAACAGAACTTGGCAGACTTGGCAAATACGAGAGTTTGTGCTCCTGCTTATTCACTTAAAGGTTAGAAACAGTTCAGTGTTAACAGCAGTTAAAACTTATTCCTCACCTTCTTAACATATTCCTAGCATCCTGATTATTCAGTGAGATGCGTTTTTAAACCATTTCATTTCATAGATCAGAGAGGACTTTTACCATCACGGTAATGCTAACAACAACAACACTTGCACTTCCTAGTTCGTAGACCAAAAGTACCCGTATCATGCAGACAGAAAATGTTACTTTATTACATGAACAAAATGGTGCAGCCTCTTTAATTTGACATGTTAATCAAAACAACTCTTGTCTTTACTGTGCATGATGGCACTTTGCTTTATACTTGATTTCATGGTTCTAGCTTTATGGAGAAACACATTTCATCCTGTCCGCACAGTTTTATGGTATGTAGGGCAAAATAGCAATATAGTGTTAATAGATTTGATTTGAGAAGAATTTGAGAATCTGGCATAATCTAGTCTAGCATAGTTACTGTAAAGTGTATAAAAAGAGGAGAGAAACAACATGAAAGTCTGTACATTAAATTCCCTTTATCGCTTCTAATATCATCTTCCAATTCTGATGTACTCCTACCAATGCACATTTCAGAATATTGTCATCTGCTGCTGTTATCTTTTCTCATTTATAACTGCCAGAGCTCCACTTTATTGGTCCCTCTTTTGTTTCTCTTTCAGGATGATTCCCATGAGTAACCGGGCCTTCTCCGTGACTAACCTTGTCCCAGGGATGCAGTACGACCTCTGTGTCCTGGCCATCTGGGAAGACACTGCCACCACACTCACTGCCACCAACATCGTGGGCTGCGTCCAGTTTGTCACCCGCGATGACTACCCCCAGTGCCAATCTCTGCACAGCGGCTTCATGGGGGGCACTATGATCCTCGTCATCGGAGGCATTATTGTCGCAACCCTTCTCGTTTTCATCATTATCCTCATGGTACGCTACAAAGTGACCAGCGGTATCCAAACCCACAAGCTCCCCGTCATGAGCAACACGTATTCACAAACCAACGGGGGCTTGAATCGTTTTAACGGTGCCCCTCCGCAGGTGAAGTCCACAGTGGTGGTGATGAGGGAGGAGATGGTGGAGTTCAAGTGCGGATCTCTTCAAAGTAGCCTATCTTCCTCCTCCTCTTCATCAAACTCTCTGGACAGCCATGGCGCGAGAGGCCCGGCTGACCGCTACAGCATGCAGGGGAGTGAGTGCAGCACCCTGCCAAGTAGCAAGTTCAGGAGGCACGGGGCGAAAGCGCGGCCCAATTTGGACAATCTTTTAGGGGCTTTTACGTCTCTGGAGCTGCGAGGGGTACCAAGGGATAACCAAAGTGCATCTGGACCCTCTACTGCTTCTACAACTATGGCAGTGGCTAAAGCTTCTTCCGATAAGGAGCCTCTGCTAGGGAGAGCTGAGTCTACCACCATGCTGGGTCGACTGCTCGGGCTGCCCCAGGAAGGGAAGCCCAAACGGAGCCACTCGTTTGACATGGGGCACGTGGGCGGAGCACAATGCCGCGGCAACTATCCACGCAGGATCAGTAATATCTGGACTAAGCGTAGCCTGTCTGTGAATGGCATGCTACTGCAGTATGACAGTAGTGAGGATGAGAAACCAGCGTTTGAGAGCTCGGAGTGGGTGATGGAAAGCACGGTTTGAGGATAACTATGGTCTGCAGACGATCTCTAAATCTCTATAAGAACCTAAGGAACAGTAGAGCACAAAGAACGGGATATCGCACCTGGGGATTTGCCTGGGGTATTGCATGACTCTATCCGTTGGAGTACTGTGTGAGACAAGACACTTCAAGGTTTCCAGCTATGATCTGTATCTGACCGTTCACACAGACAAACAACCCAGAATAAATGTGAGTATTTCAAAATAACATGGAATTTATTGTGTCGATACGGATCTTGTGGAATTATTCGGAATCCATGGCCGGGGTATGAGAGTACTCCAGAGGATGGGGGCAGTCGGTGATGTTGAATTTAAAGTGGATTTTTACTACATCTGTGTCAAAGGAACTGAATGAAGAGGATTTTCCCCAGACTCCTGTGAACTGGCAGCGCACCTCAGCATTTCAGATCTTACATGGACTATTATCGCAACAGAAAAGGACCTATAAAGAGAGTATAGAAATTTAGAACAATGTTTATTTTGATCTGTGTTTTTTCTATCATTTTTACTATTTATTATTTTGGGTTCATCCTCAGACTGGCACACGGCTACCCCACCCGCCTCTTAGCATCAGTTACCTTTACCAGTGTTTTTAGAGTTAAATTGACAGCACAATTTGGTACGGCTACAATGAACAGCTACGCTTGTATTTCTACCTCAGGTTCCTTAAAACATGAGGTTATTTGTAATGAAAAGTAAAATACAAGCACATAATTAGTAATCTAAAGCACAGATATATGTTTTGGTCATTCCCAAGTGCTAGAAACATTGATATGATTTCTATGTCATATTTTTAACTATCCAGTCGGTGGCATCTGAGTGTCATGCAGTGGCCAATTTTGCCTTAGGGTAAGAATTCAGGAAACAGTGTTGCTATACCATAGTGTTCGGATGGTGACAGTAGTGCAACCTTGTATAAGCCAACTCAATAATTTTGGAAAATCATCAATCATTTTCTGGAGGCCTGGTTGACACGTACAAGATGTATGCTCCTGCTTATTCAGTGAAAGGTTGTGTGTTAGATCCCCAGGGTTGACTACAATAATTGCTTTCACACCTAGACATAATACTGTTGGTAAATCTAAACTACTGCTATAACTGTGCAGCTAATTATCGAAACTTGGGTTTAGTGGGACAGTGTTAGCTTGTGAACAGTACATTTGAGTTTCACTTAAGTGTAGTTTGAAAGTAAGCAAGAAGAACATACTAACGCCAAATCTCAAAACCGGAACATGATTTAGACTTGGTAGCTAATGTTAACTCATGTAACACCAACAGCTAAAACAGAAGGGTAACACTTTTAAAAACGTTATTTAAAGTGACTCAAGGCTACGTAATGGTTCAAAAGTTTGGGTGTCAAAATAAGTCCCATATCAGAACATATCTTTTGTCATAATTTGCACTGTTCCAAGAAATCCATTACATCTCGTCGCACATGGCTGTACATTGCAGTTAGACACTTTTAAATGAATTGCTGTGCTGTTTGCTATCTCAAAATGACAAGAGATCCTAAACACATATTGATGCCTTCTTCATCTCCTGCAAGTTCCTGCTGCATTTAAAAAAAAAAAAGGTGGGGCCCATGTTTTATTTGAATATTTTTATTTTTTTTGAATTGTTGTTTCTTCACAGGGTGTACCATGATGTATAGAGACTTTTTTTTGTACAATAATGGGTGAGAATGTAAAGAGGGATATTAAAAGATGTAGTTATTTTATTTTCATGTGAAACAAAACAGTGAGAAGGTGCTTTCCTGTGGTGTACCAACTGGTCAACATGTTCCACAGCTTTCTGAAAGAGGCAGAAGCCATGTCAAAAAACGCTGTCTTAAAAATATACGTCAATGGACTATATCAATAAGACGAAGTACATATATAAGACCCATACGGCAATAGTTCAAACAATATGACAGAGATTGCGCGAAGATTGAAAGGCTGGTGATTATGCCTGTTATCTCAGCATTGTCAAAGTCTTTATAGGATTTAACACGTCTGACAGATATAAACTATTATAATATAAACTCCAGTAACCTTTAACTGGGCCACATAAAAGATGCAGGTTATAAAATTGTCCATCACATCCAATGCTACTTCTCTTTCAGAAAGCTGTCCAAGAATACAAATTTCAATGTAAACTTGACTTGACGTAAAGATTCTCACTTCTAGAAACAAAAATGAGGAAAAAATTTACTGTTTCTGTGTGACATTTTGCTACAAAAATATAAAATATTGATTAAGTACTATGAACCAAACTGGACTTTGTGTGTCTTTTTTCCTACTTCTTTCTATGTTTGGTTGGGATGGTGTTACTAATTGCTCCTCTGATGTTCTTCTGTCTGTGTCCTTCCCTCTGGTTGTCTCGTTTACCAAGGATGTGCCAAAGCTCTCTCTCTCTGCAGGTCCAAGCGCCGTAATCAGGCCACTCACTGCTGACTCACCTCGCCAATGCCCTTATTACAAATCACTGGTACATGCAGCTCTTGGCCCGCGCCCATAATAAGACCTTAATTCATATAATCTGTCAGGGAAGATGCTTACGGCAGCACAGAGTAAATATAATCTCCACCAGGGACACTGAGGCTGCGTGAGGAGATGGCCAAGTGCACCTGCTCAAAGCCCGGAGGGGCAAGATGTGGTGGGTGTCGCCTCTGAGTGTGATGGGGCTATTAGCGAGTGTGAACAAGACAGTTAAAGTGAAACTAAATGCTCGTTGGGATAATGTGGGCTAAGATAAAACATATCAAGTGCCCTCTAGTGGCTGGTTGTGGTGCTAGTTATATGTTCGTCTCTATAGTCTCGATTTACATGTAAAAGGAGAAGAGCTGCAGGCAATTGGCTAATTTCACAACCAAATGTGCTTGATTTCAGCAGCTTAACACTGGCAATAGACTAAGCACTAGAATGGAATTTGAACAAGGTATTTCCATCACAAAGAGGCAAGGAGTTTTTTATGCTCTGATACATAAGCTTAGGTGTAAGTGGGAAAATCAAACATGTAGGCTAGTCAAAAAACATCTGCATTCTTCAACATAAAAGATAAATATGAACAAAAATATGTAAATGACACAAAACGCAACCATTTTTGACGAGGATAAAAATGTATCTGGTGAGTTCCGCCATCTCTTTTCTCCAATGAGATGTTATTGCTTTGCCTAGAGAATGTTCCACAGTACGCAAAGTATGGAAAATTCTTCAACTGTTTTTAAATAAATACACTGAAAAACATGCATTCTTACTATGAGTCATGCCCCTTTTCTCCACAATAGATGTTTAATGCCATACTGTGGAACATTCTAGGCGAAGCAGTATCATTTCTATGGAGACAAGCAGTCGGTTTACCTTCCACCAGAGAAGTTACATTGTGCCACTTTAACTGAGCTTAAAGGGCCCATGTTACGCTGTTTTCTGGTCTCTGTTCTAATGTTGTTTCCTCATCCCAAACATACCTGGAGTTGGGTTTTGTTTCATTCACAAAGGTTTAACACAAGAATCCTCCATATTTAAGCTGAGTTCTTCTCTCAAATTGAAAACACTCTGTTCCGCCTTGTGATGTCACGTGGTAATACAGGAACTGCTCCACTGTGTTTTTAATCATTTAATCATTTGGATGATTTCAGCCCTGGAGTTACCAGTCTCTACTGAATTAAAGGTAAAAGGTTAACTTGAAAACTACCACTACATGACATCACAAGGTGGAACAGAGCATTTTGAACTTTGGAGATGTAGACAGACCAGTAATAAAGGGTTACTCAAACCTGTGGAAATGAAACAAAACACAACACCAGGTATGTTTTTGAAGAGCTAACAACATTCTAACATGGCCAAAAGCTCACAGGAGTAAATTTTGCATAATATAGGACCTTTAATTCCTACATTGATAGAACAAGAATCTAAACTGTATTAGTTTTAATCAGTCTAAAATAAAATTGCTATTGTTTAATGCACCCACATAAAATACAATGCACCCCTCCGCGCTCCACACCGGGATCCCTCTCTGTAATTACTTCCCTCTTCTCTCATCTGTGACCTTCACCATGTGTGCCTCGTTCACCTAAAAGTGAAACAAAGTTGGTTATTGTGTGGCTGTAACCCCTCTTAGTAGTTTTTGAAGTTTATTTTCATGTATTTGAAGCCCGTGGAGCCTGTATTCATCATGTTTTATGCTTAAACACGGCCTGCGGCGGTCTGTTTGAGCTGCTCTGTGTGAGGGTGGCGGAGGTCGGGACAGAAAAAGTTTGCATGTGGAGTCTCATATTCCCAATAAAAGCGGGTGTCCATTACTGAGCTCTTTGAAAACCAACTTCATCCTGGGCTTCTGTAACCTCATCTCAACTTCAATAGGGCTTCTTTTATTATTCAGATTGGATATTTTAAAATCTCATTATTTACAAATCCCCACATTGAAGGAGCTGTATTATAGTGTTGTGTAAAGCAGATCTCAGTGGGTTATTTGGCATTGTTTCCTTCTGTGTAACTCTTCCAAATTTTCAAAAAATAAATGAATGTCATGAATAAAAACTGTGCAGTTGACATCTATTATCCCTTTCACAGCTTTACTTCTGGGGAAAATATGAGATCTGAGCTCTTACTGTCTGTCAAGCTAAAAATACACACTTCTCCAATTCTTTACAAAGACTTTTATCTCCCGAAGTTCAGATGGGCGTGATTGACGGGCGGATTAGCCAATCGGGGAGACGCACCACCTACTACTGCTTATGAGGTAAAAACAAAGGGAAAAAATAACAGGAGACTGAAAAATATTACATATTTTTTCAGATTCAGTGAGTGAATCACTAAATGCTGGTGAGAAAGCTTGATTTTGTTGTTAAACTCGCCATATTATTCTGCATGAGCTTTTAACTTTGTTTAACAGTAGCTTACTTAAAGCTGTATTTTGATGTGTTTGAGTAAACCCTGTATTGTTCTGCTCGCAAGTCTTGAGTGCTCAGAAATTCCCTGTTTCCACCTACGCCCTGTCCCCGCCCACATCCATACCCTTAGTTGCGATTCACTGAAAAATCAAGACTCCAAATGATACACGTGTGGTCCCAAAATGTCTCATAGCCGAAAATAAAAACACGGAAATGACATAAATAAAAACTGTGAGATACAAAGGAGGGAATCGTGACCAGACTGTGAGATCTGCTGAACATCGAGAGAACCAGTCAGTCATAACATTAAAGTTATGGGTAGTGTTGGTATTTATATAATATTTTTGTTTCCGATCAGTCTTAATAAGTTCCTCTGCCATTCTCCTTCTCCGCTGTAACAAGCTATTAAGTAAAACCTGCAGCATGGAGTAATAATGTGTCAGAATGCAATAATGCGCCAGTGTGGACGGAGGAGAAATCCAATCACATCAACACGGGATTACTCTAACTGTCATTCAAAACGATTCCTCAATAAAGGTCCTCATACATAATACAGTTTTAATACGGTGTGTCAAAAAGAGGTGTGGATTATTAGATTTTGTGTTCTATTATATTTTCGATGCTGCAAAGGCCATAGACCATAAATGAGCCACGTGACTTTTGAAATCTCTGTTATCTTAATAATGAATCAGATCACTTGCAAAAGATGTTCTGTTTCATTTCTGATTCTGTTGCGTTTATAACAAATACGGTATAACAAACTGAAAAAGCAAATACTGATCAGTTACTGTGTGCTGTGTGTACAGTGAGTGTGTTGTGTGT
>KN474639.1:0-25457 GCA_000787095.1 Periophthalmodon schlosseri
GGTGGTGTCATCTGCCTGTCTCCATGGTGATAGGTGGGTTTTACGCGATACCGTGGAACATTCCGAGCAGTAACATCTCCATGGAGACAGACGCCGTGCATCTTTGAGATTGGAGAAGTATCACTGACAGCACTTGTCTTCATAAGTGGAGGAGGTTATAGGTAATATTGAACACAGTTGTTTTGTAGTTGAGTCACTGAAAGAAAACAAAGGTGAGGTGACTACATAGACCATGATCCTTTGCTCCGTTCCTCTGCTGTGAACATGTATACATTACTGTTATTGAACCAGTCAGTATTCAGGCTTCTCTGAAAATTGATTAGAGTAATAATAGCTCCGAAGACCTTTCACTGCATTCTCTCAGGGAAACAAGGCTGTAAGGGCAGAACTGCAAGTAAATAAGCAGAGAAAGTGGCCTATAAAGTCCGGCCAACTGTGGTGTGGTAACTGTTTTATTTGGAAGACCAAGTATGCATTTTAAAATAACTTAGAGGGGGTATTTTGCTTCTATGGGGTATTAAAAAGGGGGTATTTTACTTCTATTTTTCTTTTTCTTGTCCGAAAAATCGTGGTTAGATATTTTTCCCAGATGTTTCCAAATGTTATAATGTTGTTACCTCCTCATAAAACATTTCTGGAGTTGCGTTTTGTTTCATTCACACATGTTTGAATAATCCTTATAATTATTAGTCTGTCTCCATCTCCAAAGCTCAAAATGCTCTGTTCCACCTTGTGATGTCACGTAGTGGTAGTTTTCAAGTTAACAGCTACCTTTTTTTACCTTTAGTTCAGTAGAGATTGGCAATTCCAGGGCTGAAATGATCCAAATTTTCCATTTGAGAGACAGTAGAGATGGCAATTCCAGGGCTGAAATGATCCAAATTTTCCATTTGAGAGAAGAACTCAGCCTAAACACGCAGGATTTGTGCGTTAAACTTGTGTGAATGAAACAAAACACAACTCCAGGTCTGTTTGTGACGAGGAAACAACATTATAACATAGATCAGAAAATGGCGTAACGCGGGCCCTTTAAATCCTGGAACCCTGGGATTCTGCACCTCTTCCCGTTTTCTTGTCTGCGCAGCATCTGAGCGTCGGGTGCCAAGAGTCATAAACAAAGCCACAAACACCACGGCCGGAGCACGTAGTTAAAATACTGTTGCAATGTGAGCCCATTTACTGGAAAGCCAAGGCAAGGTCAAGGCGAGCGCGAGGGGCAGAGGGAACGTAGACGGAACACAGAGGGGCAAGTGCGTGTAACGGTCAGCTATGCGGTGTATGTATGCTGTGTTCTGATCTCCATCTCAACTCCGCCACCTGTCGCCATAATGGTTCTAGTTGCGAATGTAAACAAATGTAAACACCAAAATGATCCCAAATTATCGGTATGAAGTTTGAATCGCTGTCTGTTGTAATAGAGACATAGAGACAGACTGATGTCGGGTCGATATTTGGACTTTTTAGCGTGTTTGATATCGGCCTTAAATCTCCAGCAGACGGCGATATTTTGTTTTGGTCGATCTGCTGCTTAAAAAAATACACAAAGCTTTATTTTAACACTTAAATACGAAGAGACAGCTGCACAAAACGTGACTACACAGCTCTGTTATAGGTTTGTGGTAAAAAAAAAGAGGCTTGGGGGGAGTTTTTTTTGGACTTTGGATTCAAGACAGTCGGTATCGGCCATGAAAAAACCCACATCGTTCGATCTCTAATACCTTATCAAAAAATACCTTAACACAATTCTCATTCAATCAGTTGTTGATTTTAAAAGTTTATACAGTATTTCCTAATAATATATAAATCAGTAAAGAGAGCTGTGGTAAAATATGTGGTTTTAAAGGTGGGGGTGAGAACTGCAGTGTGTGGAAGGTTCCTCCTCCTCCAGACTTTAACAGATGGATGGACAGTATATTGGCCATTAGTTTCAAATGAGAAATTATTGGCAAGGAAACGTGATAATGCAGAGGTTTTTGCTAAATCTTGGACCTATTTCCGACTAAATTGCGTTGAGTGTGTGTGTTTCACTATTATATGTCTGTGTCATTTACTACATTTATGGGTAGATAAAGAGATGCAGAGTGCTGCTGTCTGTTATGTTATGTTAAAAATTGCAAAATAAAATAAAAATTTGAATTGCAAAAAAACAAAAAAAACAAAAGTTTATATTTCCTTCATGATTTTCCAAAAGTGCATCTGACCCAGTTAATGGGCCATAGAATCAGAGGGCACGTTTTACACATTTTGGGTAATAAGGTTAGTTTAAGGTCAGTCAGCCAAAAAATGTGTGAGCGCTACATTAGTTTAAAAAAAAAAAAAAGTGCGGGAGCTTCCTTTATTCTACAAGAACAATGGTGCCAAGAAAAAAAAACAAAACAAACATAATTACATACGTGTACAAATTGGTAATAACTGTTTTCCTAAGCTTGAAGTGATCTAGAAAAAAACAAATGAACAAAATCAATGTATTTTTTTTTATTTTTTTTATTTTAAGTATAAATATTTTATGACAGAATGTGAATCTATACTACTTTTTAACACCAGTCAGTATCAGTCTTATTTTTGTATCAATCCACCCATCACTCCTCCCGCTCCCTCTCTCTTTCTTTCCAAACTTGAAAAGCCACTAGCGCCTTTAGTCTCTCCGCTGTTGTTTTTCCTTGTTTTTTCTTCACTGTTTGACCGCTCCAGGTCGCCGTAGCCCCTTGTCTCTGAACAGCGGGCGTCGTATCTCTTGCCTTTCCATCTTCGTCCAGTCGTTTGAAGTCTTGTTGACTTCGCCGTCTTTCGCAGGTACCTCACAGTTAAACCGTGAACTGCTCTTTGGTTTTAACCTTGGAGTTTATGGTTGGAAACAGATGTTGGTAATTCCCAGGCCAATTTTCCCATTTAATGAAGCCTTTAAATCCTCTCTGGGTTGTTTTCTTTCCCCCTCACTCATTTGGATCAATAAAAGTTGAGCGAATGAACTTGTAGATTGGCAAAAAGCAATTATTTTCTCTGGCTGCCTGCAATACATTGAAATGAGCACAGGTAGAATTGGAAATAGTTGGTAATTAGAACAGGCTTTGTCAAATAGAGCTTTTTCACTTTCTGTTCAATTGGCTGTCCACTCCCATTAAGTATTTGCATGTATAAATGTATTGACCCAGCAAAACGAAACAAGGCTGCTATAATTGGTATTACAGAGTTGCAGATTTGTTGGAGACATATTAAAATTGGCGAATAGAACATTTTTTCTGTTTTTATGGGGCGACTGTAGCTCAGTTGGTCGAGCGTTCATCGACTGATCCAAAGGTTGGCGGTTCGAATCCCGCTGTAAGGTCCAGCCATAGCTTGTTCCACTTTTTAAAACGCCCCAAAAGTGAAATAAATCCACAGAACGATCCAAATGCAGTTAAAAACTCTTTACTCTGTTCACATTGTTGAGGACATACACATACAAACAAAAAAGGAAATCTACAGGGGAACAGAAGGTCAAAAAATGTTTGGCTCCACTCCACTTTCCCATGATGCACCTGCACTTGTCTTAAATAAGGAGCCATAGACCACAAAATAATAATAAAAAAAAAAAACAAACATTACTTAGGTAAAACTTATGATTAACATTAGCAATAATTAATTAAATGGAAAATGTAAATAAATCACATTATTTAGTAAACAACTAATCAGTAAAGAATCATGTTAACCATAAAAAAATTACCAAACTAAAAAATAATTAAATAACCCTAAATCATGAACTTTAAATCAATATGAAATCAAAACAGTACAGTAAGGTAGAAAAACTTTCAAATGTTCATGTTCATCGTTTATAAAATTAGTCACCAAAAATGGCATAAAAGGCCCCATTAAAAAGACAGGAAAAGTGGGGCAGATGTCTTAGGATTTCAGTCTCTCTATTCTTGCTGTTTTGGTGTCGTCTGAACATCTCCTCTCAGGTCGTACACAGAGTTCTTCTGGTAAAGCATTTGCGTCGCAGAAAGGTCGAATATTAAATGAAGAGCGTGAACGGCGTGCCTTCTGGAGCGTATGATTCCTGCCTGACTTTAAATAGGCGTTAGCGCTCGACATTGGCTAATAGCACAAGGACAGGGGGAGTCTATTCAAACATGAAGCAGGGCCACTTTAGCATGGCCTGCCTTCTGCTAGCACAACAGCAATTTATTTATGTTATTATTTATGTTATTGGAATGCCCCTTGAGACGTGCCATCTCGTTTTCGGGAAGGGGGGGAGCGGTAACATAAGTAACACAATACAATAAAAAAATTGATTTTTTTAATTTTTAAAATGTATCAATTATTATAAAGCCAGTTTTGAACTTGATTAAAATCAAGCTGGAACTGGTTTTGTAGCAAGGAAAAGTCTGAGCTAGAGGTATAAATAAGTTTTGTTGGCTTATATATGTAAATGGTAAATGGTCACATGTTTATACAGCCCTTTTCCACCTTCAAGTCACTCAAAGCGCTTTACATCAAGGAACCACTCACCCATTCACACACGCATTCATACACCAGTGTACACAGACACTGGGGGCGAGGTGGGTTGTCTTGCCCAAGGACACAATGACAGTAATCATCTGTGGGAGCTGGAATTGCACCACCAACCTTCGGATAAATGGACAAACGCTCTAACTGAGCTACTGTATTTATGTATCAAACAGTTTGAGATTATTTGAGGAAGATCGTTTGTAAAGATTGAAAATAAAAGTGGCCCTAGAGTGGAGCCTTGAGGCACCCCTCTGTCCGTTACATTTGTCTGACTGAGCAGCATGTGAAACAACTTATTGACGTCTAATTTTTGAAAATGTTCGCTATAAATGAACTTTTATTAAGCCCCGTGTCCCTCAGCTTGTGTTGATGTGACAAAGCCATGGATGTTCATATGCAGCTGTGGTTTGAATGTTTAATGTTAGCTGTTTTAATGCTAGCAGTCAGTCACTACCGTGGCCTGTGGAGTTTTCTCTCTCTCTTTCTCCCCCCCTCCCCCCCTCCTTTTTCCTCTCTCCCCATCCTCTTCTCTCCTATCCTCTCCTCCTCTCTCCTCCCCTCTCCTTCACCCTCTTCTCCTCCACTTTCTTCTCCTCCCTTCCCTTCCCCTCTCCTCTCCTCCTCTCCTCTCCTCCTCTTTCCTCCCGTCTTCTCTCCTCCTCTCCTCTGCAGCCATTTTCATCATTTCTTCATTTGTCCGTAATTAATTGTTGACAGTCGAAACCGCCGGAAATGTTCTCTCTCTTTGCACTTTTCACACGAACACAAAAGGTCATGTTATGCATTATTACCGTTGCTGGTTCGTTCCACTTAATGTTTGAAAAAGTATTCAGTCTTCAGACCTGATGTCAGCGCATCTGCTCATATGGATTAGCGAGTTTGGTGCTGGCTATGGGTTGTGTCTTATTTTGTTGTTTTTCACTGTAAAGAGTTGGGGTCAACAGCAAAGATTCAGTTCTGCACTTTTGAGCAGAAAGTCAATGGACCCCTTTAAATTATTAAGTTGTTTTAGATCAATATTGAAGTGGCTTTAAATCTATCTGTCTTGCATTTGAAAAAAAAAACAAACTTTCTGTTTCTCTAAAATACACGGAAAAGGCGAACGTGGACTAGTGCTGGCACCTGCTGTCTCCATGGAGATACTTTAACACTACTGCTACCGTTCGCAACATAAACATAATTGGTTGAGTGGTCAGATCCAGCTCCATGAATGCTGTCGTTGTGTCCTTGGGCAAGACACTTAACCCCACCTCGCCCCCAGTGTCTGCGTAAACTGGTGTTTGAATGTGTGTGTGAATGGGTGAGTGGTTCCTTGACGTAAAGGGGTGAGTGGTCCTTGACGTAAAGCGCTATAAAAAAAACCGACCATTTACCATTCACTACACTGTGGAACATTCCAGGCAAAGCAATATCGTCACCATGGAGACGTGCAGGTGGCATACCCTCCACTAGAAATGTTACACAGCGCACCTTTAACACCCAAAGAAAAGCATATTTTGTCGTCTTTCAACAGCTCCAGTGCTAATAATATTGGACATTTAAAGCTACAGTGTGTAACTTTCTGGAGGTGGCACGACTCCATGGAAATAGAAAGTTAAAACAACACTACGGAACATTCTCCATGGAGACAGATATGTTTTACGCCATACTGCGGAAGATTATGTGGTTTTCAGATTCTTGAATGCAATAACATCTTTCTACCAGATGGGGCGCAAGAGCCAGATTTTACTTTGTGTTGAAATATCCAAAAGGTAAATGCGCAAATGTTGAACCTGATCATTTCTATTCGTGGCTAGACCCAAGAACTCGTATTACCACAAAAATCTGCCATTGGACAATAAACTTTTACTGTATTAAAGATTATTGGCCTATAAAACGTTGTGATGTCATCTGAAACCCACCAATAGCCAAAGGAAGATTTCCATGGCGACATTTCCAGGCCAAGTAAGAGGCGGGTTTGTGAACTTTTTCAGTGCAATAACCACAATCAAAACCCGCTTTTATTTTAGCCTATTTTTTGTCGAAAAAGTTACACGCTGTAGCTTTAAATGACAATAATAACCTACAGACACCATGTCTTCTGAGTGCTCCTAAGATGATGGCATTTTGTTGTCTTTTAAAGCTAAACTCCTGTATTTATGCTCCCGTCTCGTCTGAACCTAATCCAGCCGTCCAATGATCCAGCACTGAATCCCGGGTGAGCCTTCGCGCGCGGTCCTTGTGTCACACGTCAGCTTTAAGCCCAACAAAGCGGTGACATAAACCGTACGCCACGTTTGATTCGACCGCTCCTTCTGAACGCGAGCAATTTGTGTCCTCTCCGCATCGCCGGGCACATCAACGGCTGACAGAAATTGGCCCGTATCAAAGCGTTTCGCCGCGTTTCTGGTATACGGTATGCTATCGCTACGCTATTGCGTAAGTGGCCGTTACAGCAGTTTTAACCTGGCCGCCTGCTGAGAGATGCCAGTCATGAGGTGCAGTCGGCCTCCGTAAACAGCAGGGGGCGTGTGTCGGTGTTGTCTGTTGTGAGAATATAAGGATAACTGTCTCCACGCTGCCCACTCGGGTCATTTTAGTGCTGGGCTTTTGTTTTGAGCAGCAGTACGGAGCTTTTTAAGACGAAGAAGAAGAAAAATAGCGGATCATGGATTTCTATAAGCGAAATTCACGATTATTTTCCCCAAAGTTTTTTTTCGGAAAACTCAAATTTACTGTTCAGATTTTAGGCATAACCGAAGCTAAGTAGCAGTTAAACTATCACTTGAAAATGCAACAAAAGCTATTTATTTCTTATTCCAGATGCTAACTTGCAGACTTTTTAATGGCGGTAGGTCATCTTCTAATCTCTGTGGAGATGTTCTTTCTCTGCCTGGAATATTCCACAGTATGGCATTAAATTTTGAGTTTTTGCTGCTCAGAAAGACCTGTGAGGCTGTGAACCTGTGTCAACGGGTCTGACCTTTTACTTGGTCTGGAGGCGTCACCTGCTTGTTTATGTGGAGATACGCAAGTTTAATGCCATAGTGTGGAACATTCCAGGCAAAGCAGCAACATATCCACAGAGACGAGGAGTTGGCTGATAACCTGACTCCAGATCGGGTAATGAGTAACGCTTGAATCTGAGTTGAATAAATCATTTCTATAACTTATAATTGATACAAATAACCACAAAAGTGCAGTAGTTTTGGGAATAATTCTACTTTTTTTGTATGTGTTTTTGTATCAGTGGCATAAATTAGTTTCAATATTATCGTTTCTCGTCTATATTTACTTCAGCGACGTTTGGAACTTCAAAATTTGTTATCGTGACTAGGCATCGGACGAGTTGTTATGGATATGAATAATTATAACGAACAGAGATTATTATGGATGAGCAGGGCCGTCGACTGAAATTTGGAGGCCCCGGGGCAATAAGCCTCACATGGCCCCCCCGTAATACAAATTAATAGGAAGAGGGTCCAATTCTGGGCCCCTAAGACCCTGGGGCCCCGGACAACACACCCCTTTGTCGCCCCCTGCTGACTCCCCAGTGGGCGTCGTTTTTTCTGTGCATTCAGGTGATATAACGGCGATTAGCTTTGTTGCCGATTATCACGATTATATAAAATGTGTTATTGTCGACCCTTTTTATCACGATAAACGATATTATTGTTTATTGTCCCAGCCCTAATCGTGACCTACACTGGGACCAGATCTGCAAAAGAAATTGTGAATTCCTGATTCAGAAAAGAGTCTATAAACAAAAGGTGATATAAAATAGTAAGAATACTGCGGACACGGAGAGAAAGTGTTTGGCTCAAAGACACAATGGCAGTAATTACAGTATGTAGCGTTCTTCCTGTTTCGACCCACACTGTAATTATAGTTTCTACCTGCTGTAAACGGCCTGATTCGTCTTTAATGACCATCTTTTCGGCCCACTCTCTCCGTTTGAGTGTCCTCCTTTTGTTTTCCACAGTGACGAAAATGTTCCCCGTCAACGCAAGCCCCGCCCCTGCTTTCCTATTGGTCAAGACACAACGAGGCGTTTGCTCTGTCAGCACATCCGTGGAAATATTAGTGACAGGGGCTGGTGGTAAAAAGGACTATAATGGAACAAGAGGAAAGAAGAGAGAGAGGGAGAGAGAGAGGGGAAAGGAGAGAGAGAGAGAGGGGAAGAAGAGAGGGAGAGAGGGGAAAGAGGAGAATGGGGGAGAGGGAAAAGCAGAGAGAGATGGAGAGAGAGAGAGGGATAGAGGGAAAAGGAGAGAGGGATTGACGGGGAAAAAGAAGGGAGAGAGGGTAAAGCAGAGAGAGATGGAGAGAGGGGAAAGAGAGAGGGGAAATAAGAGAGAGGGATAGAGGGAAAAGGAGAGAGGGATGGACAGGGGGAAAAAGAAGGGAGAGAGGGTAAAGAAAGAGATGGAGAGAGGGGATAGAAGAGAGAGAGAGGGGAAATAAGAGAGAGGGATAGAGGGAAAAGGAGAGGGATGGACAGGGGGAAAAAGAAGGGAGAGAGGGTAAAGAAAGAGATGGAGAGAGTAGAGGGAAAGGAGAGAGGGATGGACAGGGGGAAAAAGAAGGGAGAGGGTAAAGCAGGGAGAGAGAGAGGGGAAGAAGAGAGGGAGAGAGGGGAAAGAGGAGAGGGAGAGGGGGGTGAAAGAAGAGAATGGGAGAGAGGGGAAAGAAGAGAGATAGAGGGAAAAGGAGAGAGGGATTGACAGGGGGAAAAAGAAGGGAGAGAGGGTAAAGAAAGAGATGGAGAGAGGGGATAGAAGAGAGAGAGAGGGGAAATAAGAGAGAGGGATAGAGGGAAAAGGAGAGGGATGGACAGGGGGAAAAAGAAGGGAGAGAGGGTAAAGCAGAGAGATGGAGAGAGAGGAAAAAGAAGAGAGATAAGAGCGAGATGGAGGGAGGGGAAATAAGAGCGAGATGGAGAGAGGGGAAATAAGAGAGAGATGGAGAGAGGGGAATAAAATTGAAATGAGAGAGGGGAAATAAGAGCAAGATGGAGAGAGGGGAAATGAGAGAGAGTAAATAAGAGAGATGAGAGAGGGGAAATAAGAGAGATGGAGAGAGGCGAAAGCAGAGAGGGATGGGGAGAGAGTGAGATGTAGGAAAAAGAAGTAGAAAAGAAAAACTTCATATTTGTGATGTTTGTGATATTTGTGATATTTGTGATGATTGTGATATTTTGATGATTGTGATATTTGTGGTGAGGAAACATTATAACTCGGCTCATAAACAGTGGAATCTGGCCCTTTAATCTTCAGACTTTACTCTTTCGTCTGCGTCTGTCCAAACTTCTCCAGTTGAAGAGTTTTTGGCACATTTCCGTCGCGTCCGGCTGCGCGGCGACACAGCGGTGGGCTAAAAATAAAGGAGCGAAGGAGGAGGATGAACCCGGGGTCGGAGCACTTCTGCCGGGCCACCTGCCGCTCGGCTCGGCCTCCCCCGGCGAGGCCCGGTCCACAGGCTGCTGCCGAGCGGGAGAAAAGTGGCCAAACTGGGCTCTAGATGTAGTTATTTTGGTTTATATTTTTTTCTTTTCAGTTTTGGTTTGTTGGTGAAGAGCAGAACTGTCAAACTGGAGCTCGGTCGAGCAACTGGAAAAACTTTGGTTTGTATTTGTCGTCAGCCGTTTGAGTTTTTGTTGCGTTTGAGTTGTTTACCTTTTGAATTCTCAGTTTTTTTTATAACAAAAAGAATATTAACATTAAAGCTAAATATAACTGAAAAAAGATCCAGAATATACACTCAGATCTCTCCGTTTTCAGATGGAGGGAGGGAAAAGAGAGATGGAGAGGGAAAAGACGAGAGAGATGGAGAGGGAAAAGAGAGGTAGAGAGATGGCGATAGAGAGAGATGGAGAGAGGGGAAAGAAGAGAGAGATAGAGGGAGAGAGATGAAAAGAGAGAAGAAAAAGAAGAGCGATAGAGAGGAAAAAGAGGGAGATGGAGAGAGATGGAGAGGGAAAAGAAAAGAGATGGAGAGAGAGAGAGAGATGGAGAGAGGGAAAAGAAGAGAGATAGAGAGAGGAAAAAGGAGAGAGAGACAGAGAGAGAGATGGAGAGAGAGAGAGAGAGAGAGAGAGAGAGAGCTGCTCGGCTCAGCCTCCCCCGGTGAGGCCCGGTCCACAGGCTGCTGTCGAGTCGAACGGGAAAAAGTGACCAAACTGGGCTCTAGATGTAGTTATTTTGGTTTATATTTTTTTCTTTTCAGTTTTGGTTTGTTGGTGAAGAGCAGAACTGTCAAACAGTGCACATACACACACACACACACACTTGTCGAGACTGGAGCAGTGTTTGTAGTTGAACCTGTTCTCCAGTCGACTCACAGCAGCCCGTCTCACCTGGGACCCTCTGTGCTGTGTGTAATTATGCTGCCTGCCTCAGTTAAGATCTGTGTTATAACAAAGCCCCCTTCTTCTCCTCCCTCTTTGTCCTCTACCTCCTGCCTTCTTTTCCTCGCTTCCTCTCTCCTCTCCCCTCACTTTCCTCCTCTTCCTCTCCTCCCTACTTGTCCTCTTCCTCCTTCCGCCTCCTCTTATCCGCCCTCCTTTCCCTCCCTCCCACGCCTCGCCGCCCTCCTCTCCCCCCCTTCTCTCCCTCTTGTCCCTCTCCCTCTCCTCTTTCCTCTCTCCCTCCTCTCCCTTTCATTCTCTTCTTCTCTCCCCCTCGCTCCCTCTTTCCTCTCTCTCCTCCTCTTCCTCCTCTCCCTCGCTCCCACTCTCCTCTCCCTCCCCTCTCTCTCCTCCTCTTCCTCTTCTCCTTCCTTGTCATCCCCTCCTCTCCCTCGCTCCTTCTCTCCTCTCCCTCCCCTCTTCTCCTCCTCTTCCTCTCCTCCCTCCTTCCTCTTACTCCTTCCTCTTTCTCCCTCTTCTCCTCTTCTTACCTTCCTCCTTTCCCCTCCCCGCTTTCCCTCTCCTCTCCTACCTCTCACCTGCCTCTGCTACCTCTCTCCTTCTCCTCTTCCTCCTCCTCTCCCTGCCTCTCCCCTCCCTCCTCCTCTTCCTCCCTCTCCCCCCCTCCCTCTTTCCCCTCCTCCCTCTCTCTGACCCTCTTCACCTTCTCCCAGCAGTCAACAAGAACATGCCTTATTTAGACTTAACCCTGCGTCGCTCCCTTTGCTTCAATTTGGAACAGTAGCTACGTCCTGGATTTACGCTGCAAACTCGACCTGTACCAGTTTTTAGCAAGAATGATCACGATCTTAAAGCTGCACCGCGTAACATTTCTCGTGACGGGTTATTGCGTTGCGTATGTTTTGTTATGATCTTATGGCCCGCTGCAGAAATTCCCAGTTGAATCGTAATCAAGGGTTAAATTACTCCTTTAACTCTAATTAAAATGCAAGACTAGGTCAAATATTTTACCTTAAAAAGTTAATAATAAAATTGTATAATAAACTGTATGAGCAGGTGCTGCTTTCAACTTCCTGTTTCCAAGCGACATTTCGGGGACTTTTCACCCTTCAAAAATGTGTAATCTTTTGTTTTGTGTTGCTAATTGCTATGGAAACTGTACTCCTATGTTTCCACTAATAGCCATAATTTTTTAATTTTTGTTCTGATAGTTGTTGTTTATGTATTTAGGATTATTTTAAAACAGTTTCATACAGTGCAGACTTATACAAACCCAAAAGAAGGTATTTTGAATTGATAAAATTTGGTATATGGAGAAGAAATACCTCTATTGGGTCACAAAATTATGAAAAATGAGCTTCGTTGCTATAGGCAAAATAAGATAAGAAAAAGTTTTCTATCTTAAAAATGCGTAAAAGTCGTCAAAATGTCCTCTTTGAAAGGAAGCTGAAACACGTTGAGGACACTGAGAGACTGGGGTGGCTTACGGTTTTGCTGCTGCGGTGGAAATGGGTAACAGTAGCTCAGCTGGTAGAGAGTTTGTCCACTGATCTGAAGGTCGGCGGTGCGATTCCAGCTCCCACAGATGAACGCTGTTGTTGTGTCCTTGGGCAAGACACTTAACCCAACTCGCCCCCGGTGTCTGTGTGAATGGGTGAGTGAATGGGTGAGTGGTTCCTTGATGTAAAGAGCTTTGAGTGACTTGAAGGTGGAAAAGCGCTGTATAAAAACGTGATTTACCAGATCATGTGCTCCATGTTAATCCTCTGTTTAAGATTAAAACCAAATCACACCTTATCTCCCCCATTGTGTGTATCAAAGCCTCCTCCCTCCTCTCCCTCTCTCCTCTCCCCTCCCTCCCCTCTCTCTCCTCCTCTTCCTTTTCTTCTTATCCTCTTCCTCCCCTCCCTCGCTCGCACTCTCCTCTCCCTCCCCTCTCCCTCCCCTCTCTCCTCCTCATCCTCTTTTTTCCTTGTCTTCTTCCTCCTCCCTCCTCTCCTCTCCCTCTCTTTCCTCCTCTCCCTCTCCTCCCTCCTTGTCCTCTTCCTACTTTCCCCTCTCCCTTGCTCTCTTGCTCCCTCTCTCCCCTCCCTCCACTCTCTCTGCCCCTCTTCCTCTCCTCCCTCCTTGCCTTCTTCCTCCTTCCCCCTCTCCCTCGCGCCTTCTCTCCTCTCCCTCCCCTCTCTCTCCTGGTCTCCCTCTCCTCCCTCCTTGTCCTCTTGCTCCTCCCTCCTCTCCCTCACTCCCCCTCTCCCCCCCTCTCTCCTCTTCTTCCACTCCTCCTTGTCCTCTTCCTCCTACCTCCTCTCTCTCTCCTCTCTCCTCCTCTTCCTGTCTTCCCTCCTTGTCCTCTTCCTCCTCCCTCCTCTCTCTCTTCTCTCCTCCCTCTCCTCCTCCTCTCCACCTTAAGACTCTAGGTACTGCTCAGCTTGGGCACATTTCCGCCTTAAGTCGACAGCGGCATCTGAAATGATCAGTATTGTTAGTGATGCATAAATATTAATTAAAAATCCAGCGTGTGAATTTCCCGCGCGCGTGACAAGCTGTTGAACGCACTTATTAAAAACACACTCACATTGTGAAAGCTTCTGAGAGATCGTTCATCTTAGCACGAGCATTAATTAAACCCTTCTGTTCATTAGTCCATACACTTTGAGCGCAGCTAGACCATAGACTGTGTATGTAAATGGACATAGCCAACCCGCTACCGGCCGCGTTCCAAATAGGAAGTGATCGTGGGCGCGGTTCCGGCTCCATCGACTCTGGCTCCAATTCATTTTCTATTGAAAAACTGAGGCCCCTCTCTCTGTAACTGCTGCTGTCAGACTCGTCATTTAGGTCTTAAATGTTCGTATTAACTCGCTCTACATGATCCTGGGGTTTTATTTCGCTATCGTTTCTGTTACGACCCAGCTCACCTAGGGTCAAGGAAGTAACAAAAACCAAGATCTTAAATGTTCGTATTAACTCGCTCTACATGATCCTGGGGTTTTATTTCACTATCGTTTCTGTTACGACCCAGGGTCAAGGAAGTAACAAAAACCAAGATGGAAAAATGGTGAAATAAAGAAGTAATTTAATGTACAGGGTTGTAAAAGGTGAACTAAACAAAAGGGATCTAAAATATTTAAACAACTGTTAAGTTTAACTAAGAAACAAATTTTACAAATACATGTAAAGAGTCAGTACTGACATGGTCGAGTGTCTCGGGAACAGTCACAGTGACAGAAAACGAGAGACACATTTTACATAACTAGAAACAAGTGTCTCAAACACAGTCACTTCCACAGTAGTGACATAACAGAAAAGAGACAGGTACAAAATGGCAGCCTGGCCACCAAGGCCAGCAGCCCTGAGCAGGTGCGCTGAACCTCCTTAAATGGGGGGAGGCGGCTGCAGGTGAGCCACAGGATTGGCCAGGTGGGAAAATGTTCCTCCAATTCACAGTGAGGACTCACACAGCCAGGACGTGAGGAAAGAGGAGAGATTCAAACACACAACATAAGGCCTGGGGCCATAACAGTTTCCACAACTTAAGATATGAACATTAATAATAGACAAATCAGGTGCCTTCTTTCCCCGAGGTCACTCCCGCTAGCGTTAGCAACAGGTTTGATTGACAGCGTTGCTAAGCGCCCGCTCCCTGCTACACCAGCGGTGCGGGCGGGAAGGGGCGTTACCTTCAACAGCTTCGCTCCGGATTGGCTCTTTGGTTACTATGATACTCGCGGTCGGAATTCCAAATATGGAACACGGCTCCAAATTCGTCGCTATAACCGCTCCGGGCTCGATGAGCTCCATTTGCCTGGAGCCGAACGCGGTGACGTCACGCTCATGTAGTCCACTTCTTTATACAGCCTATGAGCTAGACACTTTTAGCAAATATAGCAGAAAATCTTTGGTTTTAACTTTCCTTATGTGCTGACTACGGATAAGGTAGCGTCAAATTAATTACAGTCTCAGTGGTGTTCTGTGATCATCTTCAAGCTAACCACATTTGGATCACCGTAGCTAAAGCTGTACTCGTGTCCAAATAAGGCTTAACTTTGGATGTGAAAATGCACAGATCTTGCGGGTTCTTAATTCCGACAAAAATTAAGATTCAAGAGCTGGGAACGGTACAAATTATTAATAAGGATCAAATGTATGCGATCCACAGAGGAGCGAGAGAGAGCAGGTGAATCTCCTAAAAAGTACATGATGTCTTTAATATGCTTAGGAGTAACCTTGGCAGGGTCCATGCTAATGATATCGACTGCCAACGTCTCATTTTCGAGGAGCAGAGAGGGACCGGTGCTGGTTAAGTGTAGTTACAGGCAAAATGAAATCCCAATTAAAAGGATATCATGGTGTAACTGGGAACATGATAATCTCAGATGCCTTGGATCAGTCGTACGAGTTTTGAACGGCAAAAATTGGCAGTTCAGTTTGACCTTCTTTGACTAATGCTGATGTTGTCATGCAGATGTAGAAAGTAACTAGGTACAAATACTTCCATTACTGCAATTGAGTACCGTATTTTCCGGACTATAAGTTGCTCCGGAGTATTAGTCGTATCAGCCAAAAAATGCATAATAATGAAGAAAAAACATATATAAGTCGCACTGGACTATAAGTCGCATTTTTTGGGGAAAATTGATTTGACAAAATCCGAGACCATGAACAGACATTATATCTTATAATAATAATAATAAAATAGAGAACAACAGGCTGAATAGCAGTACATCACGCTAACGTAACACATTTATATTTATTCAGCTACATGAAGCATAGACAACGAACTGAACACGTGTCTGGTGTGTTAACGTAAGATATTAACAGTTAATCAGATAAATAAAGCATAAAAAACAAGCTAACACGTTTACTCTCGATCTCACTCCAAATCTCTAAGTCCATTGAATTCTTCATCCTCGGCGTCGCTTCTGAACAACTCCACCTGCTCCAGGGGTAGATAAAGCACCGCGCCGCATAATAGATACTGGTACAAGCCTAGAGCGCCCTCGCGCGGTTGTCAGTGTGACAATAAACATGTGAAATATATATTTTAATAATTTCACATATAAGTCGCATCTGAGTATAAGTCGCACCCCCGGAAAAACTATGAAAAAAAGTGCAACTTATAGTCCGGAAAATACGATAAATATTTTCTGTATTTTTTGAGTCTATGTACTTGTACTTGTAACTGGATATCATATTTACCTGATCTGATTTTAGAAAGTTTGATTTTCTTTTATTGATTAAAGATGCCCCGTGTAACTTTTCTCCATGTAGATGTTATATCTTATTCCTTAGTATAGAAATCCAATTTGAAATTTTAGTATCGTGACCATAGACTGTATATATAAATGGACATAGCTAACCTGCTAGCTGCCGCATTCCAAATAGGAAGTGATCATGGGCTGCGCTTCCGGCTCCATCAACTCTGGCTCCAATTCACTTTCTATTGAAAAGCTGTGGCCCCTCTCTCTGTAACTGCTGCTGTCAGACTCGTCATTTTGGTCTTAAAATGTTCTTATTAATCCGCTCTGCATGATCCTGGTCTTTTTTATTTCGCTATTGTGTCTGTAACTCAAGATATGAACATTAATAACTGACAAATCAAGCACCTCCTTTCCCCGAGGTCGCTCCAAATTGGCCCCTATAACTTCTGGCCTCGATGAGCTTCATTTGACTGGAGCCAAACGCTGCGGGTGACGTCACACTCACTTAGTCCACTTCTTTATACAGTCTATGTTCGTCACAGTCCACTTCTTATACAGTCTATGTTCGTCACATCTCCATAGTTCAGTAAGAAGAGTTATTTTACACCCTTTTTGCTCTTACTGTAATTGCCAAAATTGTAGGCATTGTACCTCTACTGTAATTGCTTTACCTTATATATGAGCAGGAGCCATGCATCATACAGAGGAGCACCGAAGCCGCCGTCCCTCGTCCCTCCTCTGCTCGTTATCAGCTCTTAAAGGAGAGGAGCGCCGTACAATATATGCCCCCACAGTTAAAGCGGGGACGGTGGATAGCTCATTAAGATTGATCATTCCTGGCTCCGCGCACAACACCTCACCGCTCCCATTAATCACCATCGCCCCATGATAAGGCCCTGTACGGAACCGCGCGGGCCGGAGCTGAAAACCGGGACGCTCCCAGCATAATGGGAAGTGTACCGCGCTACAACATGCGCCGCCAGTGGCGACTAACTCCGCCTCCTCTCGTTACATTCTGTAAGCCTACGATTAGGGCTGAGTACTGTTTAAAGGGCCCGTATTACGCTATTTTCTGATTTATGTTATAATCTTGTTTCTTCGTCATAAACAGACCTGGAGTTGACCTTGGATGTTTAACACACAAACCCTGCGTATTTAGGCACTGAGTTCTTCTCAAACAGTTCCACCTTGTGATGTCATGAGTTAAGACAGGAAGTTCCCCGCTGTTTTTTTAAACTCCATACGCCTTCACTAGAATCATTTGGGTAATTTCAGCCCCGGAATTGACATTTTTTACTAAACTAACTGTAAAAAGGTAGCTGTTAACTTAAACTACCACTTCATGACATCACAAGGTGGAACAGACTAATAAGGGGTTACTCAAACATGTGTGAATGAAACAAAACACAACTCCAGGTATGTTTTTGATGAGCTAACAGCATTATAACATGGATTAAAACTCATAAAAGTCAATTTTGTGTAATACATTATCAAGTAATTAGCGTTAGCATGCGGCGCTAACTGAGCCAGTGAACTTAACTGATCTGTTTTTTGTACGCTGTTTTTCAAAATGTTTGCTAGTATTGACAAAATTTGAACGCTGACTAGAAAATCTGGTATATTCGCAGTTATATCCGGGGCACACGAGCGGCTTGGAGTTTAGTTTTAGCTGAAGTCGCGTTTCAAACTCCAGCCGTAGTCCTCGTTCCCGCTTCCTCCGCATCTGTATTTATTCACATTCTACACCACATCTGCTAAACTTCGCTCTCCATTAGCTCCTCTGCCGCACCGCCGCTCTGCCCTAAGCTCCCACTGTTATCTCCCAAACCAGTCTCACAACACACATCACAACTTATGCATTTACATTTATATTAAAAATAGAGCATTCTCTGTATCACAAGCCATTAGACTCACAGTTATGAGTCTGCAAAGATCTACAACGCTACCAATTACATACTTCATTTTAGCTCTGCCTTATGAACTGGAATCTATTGCGCAAAGCTGCCACTACATCCACACTGTGCGGGAGGTATAGGGCACGTCGCGTATTTATTTAAAGCTGCATTGTGTGCATTTTCGGCTACTCGTTTGTCTCCATGGAGATGTTATTGCTTTGCTTGGAATGTTTCACGGTACGGCAGTAAACACATTTGTCTTGGGTTTATTAAAATACACCTGTTTATGCCAAAAAAATGGCCTTCACAAACATGTATTCTCACTGTGAGCGGGATCGCCTCTCCGCGGATTTGACCCGTAACTCGGGCCAAGGGTGTTTTTGCTCGTTTCCGTGGAGATAAATGACGTTATCGCCGTACTGTGGAACACTGCAACCAAAGGTCGACAGTAGCTCAATTTGTAGAGAGTTTTTCCACTGACTCACAGGTTGGCGGCGCAATTCCAGCTCCTACAAATGAATGCTGTCATTGTGTCCTTGAGCAAGACACTTAACCCACCTTTCCCTTAGTGTCTGCTATGAACGTGTGTGTGAATGGGTGAGTGGTTCCTTGATGTAAAGCGCTTTAAATGAAGGTGGAAAAGCGCTATATATAAAAATTTTACCATACTTGCTTCTTGTTTCCATGACGATAGATGACGCTATCGCCACACTGTGGAACATCGCAACCAAAGCCGCAACACCTCCTTATCAGGCAGGTCGAGCAGATGGAGAAGTTCCACCAGAAAAGTTACACAGCGCACTTTTAAATGTAGGTTGTAGAGCAGTTGTCTTATCACCAGGAGGTTGGCAGTTTTATCCCAGCCCCAACCAGTGCATGCTGTTATTGTGTCGTTGGGCAATACACCTCGCTCGATGTAGTGTGTGAGTGAGTGTGTGGTAGTGGTTAGATAAGCCATCGGCACAGACGAGGAGCCACTTTTACACCTGTCAACCCCAGGGCAGCTGTGGCTAAAGACATGGCTTATCTTTGAGAAGCTTGGAAATTATTACGGGCGACAGTAGCTCAGTTGGTAGAGTGATTCCAGCTCCCACAGATGAATCCCGCCGTCGTGTCCTTGGGCAAGACGCTCAACCCACCTCGCCCCCAGTGTCTGCGTACACCGGCGTATGAATGTGTGCGCGAATGAGCGAGCGTTTCCCTGCGAATGCCTCGAAGGTAGAAAGACGCTATGTAAAAAAAGTGACCATTTACCATTATAATTATCACCGTCTAGCAACAGGATTAGCTAAATATCTAAATAAATACATGTTTAATACAGCTACAATGTATTTTCCCATTCAACAAAGCCGTCTTCCTCAGCGAGAGTCAGCAGTTTCTGAACGAGCCCGAGCCAAAGTTAGCAGTGGGGAATTTAAACATTGAATATTTTATAAGTGCTTAGCTTGGGCACACAGTGTGAAACAGTTTAGCTCTTAGGCACTCACCATTTAGTCCCATTGGATTTCTCTTTTTTACTTTTGACAAACAGAATGGCTAAAGAAGAGGAGGCCTTTGTTATACTTAAAATAGTGTGCCGTTTTTCAAGGAGTTAAGGCATTACGGCGTAATAGTGGAACTGCACTTTCCATATTGCGCGTCCTTGATGTGAGATGACATGAGCTCCGTGGACCAGTCCCATTTACACTCCATTAAACGAATACAAATGGGTAATGGCCCTAATGCGTCGAGTCTGAAGACGGCTTTGTAACAATAGAAGGTTCTTATGTTCTTATCGTTCGCTCAAATCAAAAATAGAATCACGTTTTTCAGCTTTTTGAAGCCAGATGTGAAGGTGCACTACGGAACTATTTTCGCGTCGGGTCTGCAACCTGCTCGTCGCCATGGAGATGTTATAACTTTGCCTGGAATGTTCCACTATGTGCCGTTAAAGACGAGCAGGCCAAGTTATAGTTAAAATCTGTGGAGTGGCGAGCCACCTAAATGCAGACGCGTTTCGTTGTATATACTGAAATACAAATCAACAACAAAAAAAAAAACTACGTCTGCAGTTGAATAGATCAAAAAATATGAGATTAATGCCATACTGCGAAACATTCCAGCAAAGCGATAACGTTTCCACGGAGACAAGAAGCCAACGCTGGTTTATTTGTACGACACAAGCCGTACGCAAAGTCATTCAAAGTGTTTTACTGAATAAGAAAGACATTAAAATCACAATATAAGCAAATCAAAAAACATACAGTAGGTGGGAGACCCTGCGCCAGAAATGTTCCACAGTGCAGCTTTAACACAGAGAGCGCAATACAAAGCGCGACATGATAATCTTCTCATATGCAGTCATCTCAAAGTGCTCCACTGTAGTCATTATTCATTCACTCCACACTCGGTGGTGGTAAGCTACTATTGTAGTAACAGCTGTCTGGGGCATACTTGCATTACACGCGGTTCTGGGCTAATTCAATATGCAGAGGACATCATGGATCTGCCTGACCAATTTGAGTCAATACAGGGAGCCATTTGGCGCTCGTGGCCGACTGGACCGGCTCCCGGTGTCCTCTCCCTCTCCTCACCTGCTCCGGAGCTCACGTCTGCGGCGCTCACAGCTGTACCAGTGTTTGGCCCCGGTCTGGAAAAGAGCCATCTCCCCACGTGACGACTTCGCTGCCCCCGAATTATGTGGGAGAAAATGGATTCATGTGTAAAGTAATTTGTGGCAGAGAACACCTTGAACATACCACCGTCCCGGCGCCGCAGAGGTGCTGTGGTGGCAAAGTGGTTTTAGTGTCTTGTCTCATAGTAAGTACATTTACAGGGCTCCAGACTGGGACCAAATGTATTTTGTCCCTATTTTTGGTGTCTGTGTGAGTTTTTTTTCTTGCACTCGTACATGTGCAACCAGATTTTTGTAGATATTTATGTGAGGTCTGGACAGAGTCACAGGAATTACATTTGCTCTCTCAGAACTGCTTAGTATTTGCATTAAATGTATTCATTTGAGTCATTTAAGCGAGCTCTCTCCCCCCCTCTGCCCCCCCTCCATCCCCCTCCATCCCCGCTCTGCTGCCACAGCACAGAGCTGAGTTCAGACTGCTCAGACTCTGTCGGCGTATGTGTGTGTGTGTGTGCGTGTGTGCATGTGGTGTGCGTGTGGTGTGTGCGTGCGTGTGCGTGTGGTGTGTGTGTGGGGGGGGTGTATGTGTGTGTGAGGTGTGTGTGTGTGTACGCGTGTGTGTGTCTGTGAGGTGTGTATATGTGTACGTGTGCGTGCGTGTGTGTGTGTGTGAGGTGTGTGTTCCTGCAGCAGTGGTCAGCTCTGAGTGTGACCTGCAGACTTCTCTAGTATCAGTCCAGGACTCGCCGGAGGCTTCAGTTCCACCTTTTTGCTCTAATAAAAAGACGCTCACACGCGACACTGCACCACTCGCCGCTCGCTTCCTCCGTCACTTTTTTAATCACTGAAGTTTTGTAACGTGCTCAAAGAGCAGCTTTAGTAAAACGAACACACACAGTGACCTCTACAAACTCACTCCTCGCCGTGTCCCGCAGAGGACAGAGGCAGAGGCTGTAGTTTCTGTGATAAAAGTGAAGCTAAAGAGCTAAGTGTGTTAGCATCAGGCGTCAGGCGCTGGCTGCAGGTCGACCGCTGCACTGCCGCTCACCACAGCCTCTGATTTAAGATGATGGAGGAGCAGAGACTGTTACTCAGAGCATGTACAAGTGAAACTACATTTGAATAATGAGAGGGGGCATTGAGCGAAATCTATTATATTTAGTACATTTACTCAATATTTGATTTATTTTCAAGCCAGATCTGTTTTACAGACGACCTGCTTCTTGCTTCCTGCTCATAAATAAATCTGTCTGCATTAAACATCCATGAGCTCATTGCATTACAATTAAACATGAATAAACCATATAACTTGGGTCTATAATATTTACTAGATTTTTTTTTTATCACTTTGTATAAAGTGTCCCTAAATGTTCTGCTTTTGCTCCTAAAAGATTTCAGTCAGATGCTACTATGCTCCTCCCTGATTTACATTTGTTTTCACTTGTTTTAAAGTTGCAATACGTAACTTTTCTGATGGAAGTTCAGCCTCATATGTCCTTGGAAATGTTACCGCTTTTCCTGAAATGTTCCACAGTAACTTATACATTTCCTCGGAAACCAGGGGGCAACACCAAGCTAAGCTAACTATCGAACCGTCCGTGTTTCGTGCACTGAGGGCAGGTCACACATGATCTGTTATCGAGAGATGATTCGCCCTGGTCCAAAGTCGGTGTGTTTTTCTGCACTGGAGCCGTGGAATAGCTGTTAATGCATTATCAATGAGTCCCAGTGTAAACACGGCAGATGCCACAGGAAGACGCTCAATGGCCATGTCTCACTCTAATGAGAAACTATAATCGTACGGGGAATGAAATCAGTGCCCAAAGCGCTAACATCTGTGCTAAACTAAAGCTAACATCTGTAACTTTTCCCTCTGGAGACACACAGACTAATGCGTGAGTTAAGCTTCAGAGCTAAAAAGTCTGGACGTTTGGTGGAATTCGTGCCAACGTTTGTGGTTCTGTTTTATTTTCAAAGTTTTTTTTTAAAGACAGACGTAAAGGTGCACTATGTAACTTTTTGGTGTAGGGCAAGGGTAAGACAAGTTATAGTTAAAATCTGTGGAGTGGCAAGCCAGCTAAATGCAGATGTTTTTTGTTTTTTTTGTTTTTGTTTTGTTTTTCAATTAAAAAACCCACAATTGAATAAATACAAGATATATAAGATTAATGCCATACTGCGACTACGTTTCCAAAGTGCTAACATCTGCGCTAAACTAAAGCTAACATCTGTAACTTTTCCCTCTGGAGACACACAAAGTTGAGCTAAAAGAGCTAAAAAGTCTGGACGTTTGGTGGAATTCGTGCCAACACTTGTGGTTATGTATTCGCTTCAAAGTGGCTAGTCCAACTTCCAAAACCTCCAGTTCGAAAACTTTAAAATGGTTCTGATAATGCATCGAGGGGATGTGATAAATGCTAATGTGAAGAGTGGAGAGCATGTATTAAGGGAATTGGTTAAAGGTAATAGGCTCATATTGTCTGCAGATGTTAAATTGTTAAAGGGGATGTCTAGTGCTTGTGTTAGCGTTAGCGTTAGCAGCCTGTGTGGGAGAAGTGTCTCTCTTGTGTATTGTCTTATTGGTAATGATTTTAAGTTTGTTTAAAGGTCCATTAATATGATTTATGCAGCCATTTAAATCAGCTGTTGGACACTTTAGAATATAAAGGGTGTGACAGTGGTTCAGATGGTAAAGTGGTCGCCTTCTGTCGTTTTCACTCACCTTGTCTATGTCTATG
Source organism: Periophthalmodon schlosseri (assembly GCA_000787095.1). Classification (NCBI taxonomy): domain Eukaryota; kingdom Metazoa; phylum Chordata; class Actinopteri; order Gobiiformes; family Gobiidae; genus Periophthalmodon; species Periophthalmodon schlosseri. The sequence goes on from KN474639.1 coordinate 23,283, forward strand.
TGGTTGGATTGGCTGTTTGATAGAAATGTGACTGCCAATCTGAACAGTCAGCCTCAGGGCAGCTCTGGCTACAGAAGTAACATAAACGATTTGAGAAACACCACCATGTAACTTTTATTTTAAAAAAATGACGAAAAATTGTTTGGGTTTTTTGATGTTGCTCTGAAAATCATGTGTTCTACTGTAAATGGACTTGACTCTCCACAAACCTGACTTATTTCGCGATCTATCTCCATGGAGAATGTTCCAAACTACGGCTTTAACTTTCTATTTCCATGGAATCACGCAGGCGACGTGCCACCTCCAGAAAGTTACGCACTGTCGCTTCAAGGTTGAAAGCGCTATTCAAGCCGCTATAATAACAAATGTCTAACTACATATATTTTTACACATTTTTTGCTAGCACAGGATTCTTTGTAAAACTCTTGACAAAATCTTGGCACTTGGTTTGCTCTAACTTGCTAACATTCCCGGTACATCCTCTGCTCTGAGAAGCTAGTCCAACTTTCTGCTGAGTTCCCAAACTTTTAAATGGTTCTGAAAATGCACAGAGCCAGGCCATGTAAGAAATACTAATGACAAGATCAGATATTAGCACCAAAGTGTCCTTAGCTACAGCAGCTCATCACTGCACAGTTAGCAACAGGCTACGCTACATGTCAAGAATTATAAGTATAACAAGTATAGGTCGTGTTCGTGGTGAAGATGGTGGACACAGGCTTATATAACTCTAATGGTTTTGAAAGAAATATCCAAAAAAAAAAATCTACAAATGTTGAAACTTATCGTTATTTGTTTGGGATTGGCTCTACCAACTTGCCGTAGTGCGACAGTAGCTCAGTTGGTAGAGCGTTTGTCCACTGATCCGAAGGTGGTTTGACTCCCGCTCTTGACAAAAACATCATTCGTAGAGCGGTGAGATCCATTGATCCACAGGTTGACGGTGCGATTCCAGCTTCCACAGATGAATGCTGTTGTTGTGTCCTTGGGCAAGACACTTAACGTGACTTGAAGGTGAAAAAGCGCTATATAAAAATGTAACAATTTACCATGGTACCCTCATGGCTTAAAGTCCTTTCAACTGACAACAATCCTATCTACCTAATCCACCACTTTCTGAAGCTTTTGTAAAAATATTTACCATGGTACCCTCATGGCTTAAAGTCCTTTCAACTGACAACAATCCTATCTACGGCACCACTTTCTGAAGCTTTTGTAAAAATAATTTCACTTTTGTTTCATACTGACATAGAAGGCGTTGAACTTTGTGCCAGTTTTTGTTTCAAGCGGATCGGCCCGGTAAATACAGAGATATTAACCACAAAACAGGTCAACACATCTGCAATCTCTGACAGTTAAACCGCAAATTCCACCACAGCATTCTGACCTATCCTCCAGCTCCATTTTAAACCATAGAGATTCCCAGAAGATTAGATTCTTTTGTTTCGTGAACCCAACATATCTGACTTAGACAAATGACTATGCCGTAGATTACATTAAAAACAGTGGGTGGACTTAAAGTACACGATACAGCCGTGGAACAGCGGTGTGGCGTTCCCCATTGAATTCACGCTATAGCTACGGCCTGCGGCCTTAAATTATGCTGTTGATTAAGTTAATTATTCCTCAGCTCCCGAAAGCGTCTTCCTCGCCCATTATTCCTCAAACTCCTCGGAAATACGATTGTTTTTCTACCCGGTGTAACGCAGGTCACCGGAGATTTGGATATGTGTTGGTGCGTGCCGTAGAAAATCAGGGTTTTTAAAGCAGACCACTCAACTGATAGATTGTTTTAGCTCCCGGGAGAATTGGAGAGGTGGGAGAAAGTGGAGGAGGAAAGAGTTGAAATAGTGAATGTATTGGGTAAACTTGGGCTTAACTTTAGAGGCTTAGTTCCTAGGTAAATGCTTCAGTAATTCTGTGTATTCCCTCTCCTGTGTGTAGCCCAGCCTTGCTGTTTTGTTTAGTCTGGAAGTTTTGGGAGAAGTTGGTTTTCAGATCAACAACAGGATCGTCTTGTTTATTGCAAGTTCTTATGTCTGCATTTATGTCACAATTCTGGCAATATTTAATTTGATATATTCGTGAATGAACAAATTACAGTATACAAGTGATTTTTTTTTTTTTTTTTTTTTCCAGAAAGTAAATTGGTTTGAAAAAAAAAAAAAAAAAAAA
>KN474639.1:25475-35910 GCA_000787095.1 Periophthalmodon schlosseri
TGTGTTGAAAAAAACAAAAAAAAAAAAAAACAACATTGTGAGATAGGGCGGAAATTATTAACTTCAGCCACTAGGGGTCAGCAAAAGTTCATAAACGGTTTTAGTTAGTTCCTTTTATTGTTGAGTTTTAAATGCAATGTGGTGTATTATGTTACTTTTCAGAGCTTTTAACCATGTTAGATTTGGTTCCTCTTCTCCTCTTGTCTTATTTTCAAGACGCCATTTTGCCGATCAACCTGTTTTCACCTCCACCGGGACATGCCCACTGTGACGTACGCACTTTGTTCTCCAGTTTTATTTTCTTAATCGATGATACTCGTAGGATTCGGCAGCGTCACGTAGTCATTTCGGTACAGATGAACAAAAATCCACTGCTCGCTAGCGTGATCTGCAGCTGTCCATAGGGGGCGCCGACAGCTACATGGCTCTTTGTTGCGATGACGTTTACGGCGACGTCAGCTCCCATTGGGCGCGGCAGTTTTCTAACGTGGAAGTCAGCGGATTTGTTTCTTTTATTAAGTCGTTTTAGATGAATATTGTGATTTAAAATGTGCAAATTATAGCAAATGATCCACGAGATCGTAGATTATAACTATAGAGCGACACAAACACAATAGAACTGCTTTAAGTATTTACCCCTTAACTGTAAGCTCATTGGTTCAAGCCTTGTCTTTGCTTCGATGATGGTGCAGTGCTGATGTTGACTTGTTTTGGTTTCAGGTTTAGTTCTCGTTTGGTGTGTGTGAACGCAGCATGTTCTCATATTATCAGTACTGGCCTTGAAGAACAGTACAATATTAGCAAAGGGTTCACAGTGTACAGTACTCCTCCCTCCCTGCAGAGGAGTAGAGAGCCGTGGAGGGGTGGATTGTGCGAAGGAGGAAAAACGGAAGGAACGCCGAGATCGGACGGTAGAAGGTGGAATCTCATGTCAGGTGCAGTGCTCTGTACAGACCCCGGCAGGTCGCTAACCTCTCCGCTCCTCGTGCCGTGACGGTAACTTAAACACACTTCCACGACCAGTTGTGTTTTGGACATTTTAAATCACAATATTGATCTAAAACAACTTAATAAAAGATTCACATCCACTGATTTCCTAGTTGGAAAATTGCGGTGCCCAATGTGGTTTTAGGAGCCGATTCCCACTTCCTTTCCCTTGCAGTACGTTGCCATAAATGTTAGTACTAGTACATTTTAAATATTTTGTTATGTTTTTGTTTACTTACTAAATCTATTGAAACTTGTGGTAGAAATTTTAGTACTGTGTGTTGTTTTTCCGTTGTCCAAGATGCACTGCAAGAAGTGTTAAAAGCCACACTAGTCTTTGTCCAATCTTTTGGTCTCACAGGAGGCTGTAGGTAACTTTGTGTTTTCCATTTACCGTAAGTTTCGGACTACAAGCCGCGACTTTTTTTTAATTTATAGATTTTTACTGGCTAACGGTCACCGGGGGGCACTCTCTACCAATAAATGCAAAAGTGAGACAGACGTGCGAATACGTGAAGAATGCTTTAGTGCGCAAGAGGAAGATGAAGATGGCAAACTGTGACTTTTCAAGTAGGTTAAAGGCGTGTTACTGTCGTGTTGGTGCTGTTTTATTTTCTATTTTCTTTCTTTCTAATTCTATCCCGTGTTGATGGCGTGTTGGTGCTGTACTGCCGATTTTCAGGCACAGTGTCTTAAATTAAAACTAAAAATAAAAACTTTTGTGTACCGTCTTTCTGTGTAAATATCATGTTACAACGTGAAAACATGCGGCTTATATTCATGTGCGGCTTATATATGTACAAAATTGATTTTCTTTTCAAATTTAGCTGGTGCGGCTTATATTCGGTTGTCATGTCTGCTGTTTTGTTTCACACGTCTATAGTTTGATCATCCTTACTTGTCCTCAGATGCTAATGTAAAGGTGTTACCTCTCTGAGCTAAGAAGGCCAAATGTCCAGCCAGACTGACCTAAATCTAAATTGTACTTGGGGAAGAGCTTGGACCTCAGACAATATTTAAGTGTTGTTACCCCATTTATCTGGTCCCACTGCAGCAGAAACTCTGTCTATCAATGTTGGGACCGTTTGTTTACCGGTGCAAACGTAATAAACCAACATAATAATAATAATAATTCTTCTTGTATGTTTTGATTTTATTTCACAGGTAATTTCCACGACAAGCTAAAATAACAGTTTAATATTTTTACAGTATAATTTGTGTTGACTTGTGTTGTTTACTTCCATGGGTCACGCACTTTCCTGTTTATAAGCACCTGGGTGACCTGGTGTTATGGGTCGGGGCTGTGGAGGGGCGCACCTCTGAGGCTACCGCCGCCAACACGCAAATCTGGTGCCAAAGAAAAGTCATAAACGGAGTGGAGCCGTGTGCAAGCTGGACAGCGTATGTGCATTTTCTCACACTCTCCGATGGCATCTGTGTTGTTAGCCCACGCACTCTGCTCCGAGGAGGCTAAAGCTAACGCTGCGCCACATGCTAGTTCAAGACACCAGGCTAATTGTAAACTTTTAATTAGTGTTTCCATAAGCCTTTCCATCTTTTTTAAAATATGTTTATGTTCTTCAGTAGCCCACTAGTATTAAAGTTGACTTAAGCAAGACTAGCAAATAATGCAGAGAGTAGCCTATTAGCATTCAGGGCTCCGGGCTAACTTTAACTTTTAATTAGGGCCGTCAACGTTAACGCGCTAAAGCATGCCGTTAATCAAAACAAACTGACGCATCTTCCACAAATTAACGCAGACGCGCAATGATAAAACGCCGTTACATTTACACACGAAGTTCATCAGTCCTCTTCATCGGTCCTCTTCATCAGTCTTTCTCACGTGAGCGAGCGCGGAGCTAGAAACACAGTGCGACTCTGTTCATAGACTGTATATACGGTCTAGGCAAGGCGTTTTTATTTGTACAGCGCAATTCGTACACAAAGTGATTCAAAGTGCTTTACAGAATAAGAAAGACGTTAAAATCACAATACAACAAATCAAAACATAAAGAATCATCATAAAAATAACATTAAAAGAGATGAGTGCAGAATAAAAACCTTTCATATGCACAGCTAAACAGAACCGTTTGGAGCCTGGATTTAAACATTGTCAAAGTAGAGGCCTGTCTCACATCTTCAGGAAGAATGTTCCAGGTTTTAGCTGCAGAAAACTGAAACGCTGATTCCCCATGTTTAGTCCTGGTTTAGTCCTGGTTTAGTCCTGGTTTAGTCCTGGTTTAGAAAACTGAAACGCTGATTCCCCATGTTTAGTCCTGGTTTAGTCCCGGTTTAGTCCTGACTCTGGGCACCAGCAGGAGGCCGGTCCCTGAAGTCCTCAGAGTGTGAGATGGTTCATTTGGCACCAACCTACAGCTCTGCTCATCGACTGTATATACTGTATAAAAAAATAAAGGTCACGTGTGAGCGCTGAAATTAGTAAAATGGGCCAAATATTTCACCAAACTGCTTCAAAACACTAGAAGACACCAGGCCAACTCTAACAGCCTGTATCTGTTACAATAAGAGCCAGTTGCACCCGCAAGCGGCAATGAAGGGCCTTTAACCCCACTTGTTTGGTCATGTATGTACATTAACCTCGAGCATGTGGTCACACAAATTCATTATGAAATGCCATTTCTAAACTTAAACTATCGCCTGTTGGGCTTCAAAATAATGAATTTAGATTTGTGAAATAATTAAATAAGATCATTTTCATTAATAATAAAAACAAAAAAAATCCTTCAAATTAGAAAGTTTAATTTGAGACATTAAATTTTAATTCACGACATTAAAATCTGATTAATGGTGATTAAGCATATCTCAAAAATGTGATTAATCTGATACATTTTTTTAATGGTTTGACAGAACTACTTTAATTAGCATCTTAAAATCACGTAGTAAATATTAAACTTACTGCATTTGGTAGAGTACAGTTGTGTACAATTATAACGGGTTGTATATATGTATATAAAAATCAATAATATAATCGATAAAAGAAATGCAAAACTAAGAAATGTCCTTGTTTTGAACAGGTGCTGTAAAAGTAGTTTTAGTGAGGCTCACCATTTGAAGATATATTTTGTAATATTGCATGAATATTTGCATTGGTGTTGTAGTTTTGGTAGTAGTGGTAGTGGTTGTACACAAAAAAAAGTTGAATTAAAAAAATATAATATGGCACCTTTTTCGATCTAAATATTTGATGGTAAATGAACGTAAATATTAAGGATTTATTTGCTTTGGCCCAACATAAGAATTATATGGAAAAATACTATGAAACACTCTAGTCAAATTTTGTTTTTTGTGCAGTAGCAGCCTTCTGTTATGGAGCCCATGCAGTGTGGAAGCTAACGTCTGCTCCTCACACCGGACCAACTTAAACCGTTTACTAATTAACAACTCAAGTGGACTTTTCACTTTTAATTTGGGAGACATTTTGTGACATATAAAACTTTGGATGTAAAACACGAGCGCGGGGCGGGGGGAGGGGCAGTGATGGCTTCTGTGGCATTTGAGACTTGGACGAGGTGTTTATGACCAGCGGATGAAGTGGAATTTCATTTAATTTTATGAGATGGAGGTATAATAGTGACCAGGAGGATTTCAGTTGGTGTTTCTTTTATGTTCATGTAATCTGGCGCTGTGCTATTAAAGTCAGTGTAAATGCTTAGTAACCAATGGAACCCAGTGGGAGTATAACATGGCTGATTAAGTTTCACATAAAGTTAAAGAGGACGTGTTATGAGCTTTTAGTCGCGTTATAGTGGTCTTGCCTTATCATTAGTTTAGTTTTGCATTTTCATTGATTAAAATTACCTTGCATTTGAAGCGTGAAAGCTCAGAAAAAGTCTGTTTTCACGTACCCCTTATGTTCGCCCACTTCTTTGTACTTTTATTCAAAAAAGTTTATTCAAAAAATGTGACACTGGGTCTTACATGTAGGGTTCAAATCATAGACTGTATATAAATGGACATAGCTAACACGCTAGCCACTACGTTCCAAATAGGAAGTGAGCGTGCGTGTGATTCCGGTTCCTTTGACTCTGGCTCCAGTTCCCTCTCTCTGTAACTGCTGCTGTCAGACTCGTCATTTTGGTCATAAAATGTTCGTATTAACCCGCTCTACATGATCCTGGTGTTTTTATTTCACTATTTCGTCCGTAAATCAAGATATGAACATTAATAACAGACAAATCAGGCGCCTTCTTTCCCTGAGGTTGCTTCCGTTAGCATTAGCAACAGGTTTGATTCACAGCGTTGCTAAGCGCTTCTTCCCTGCTAAACTAGCGGTGTGGGCGAGAAGGGCCGTTACCTTCAACAGCCTCGCTCCTGATTGGTTCTTTGGTTGCTATGATACTCCAGATCAGAATTCCAAATATGGAACTCGGCTCCAAATTCGCCTCTACAACCGCTCTAGCCTCCAATGAGCTTGATTGACGGGAGCCGAACGCTGTGGGTGACGTCACACTCATTTAGTCCACTTCTTTATACAGTCTATGGTGAGAGCTCAGAAAAAATCTGTACTCACCTACCCCCTATCTCCACCCACTTCTCTATACTTACTTGAGTTTATTCCAAAAACGTTGACATTTGCGTTGTAGCAGTTTATCTCAATAAAAACACGTATTTGAAAAAAGTGAAATGCCAGGAAACAGGAAATCAGTGGCTCACCTGCTCGTCTCCATGGAGATATTATTGCTTTGCCTAAAATATTCGACGGTATGACATTAAACTTATCTAGCAGGGTCACTTCTCCATAGATCTGACCTGTAACGTGACCTAGTGCCACCTGCTTCTGTCCATCGACATTTGGCACTGATTAGCATACCATGGAGGCTAGCACGTGACATACACTCTGTCAAAAAAAGTTACACCGTGAACGTTTAGGTCTTATCGGTGATGTCTTTCTAGCGCTAATCTTTTTTCCAATAGAGGATATGTAAATCTGGACATTCTCGAGCAGTAATCGCGGGACAGGACGAGTTCAAACTGTGAATTACAAATGTTGGAGTGAGCGATTTAAATCCCGGGTCAGTCCTCAGAGCCGTTGGATTACTGCGAGACTATAGCACTGACATGCTCCACTGCTCTGGTACAGCAGCGGTCTCCTTATTCACTTACAGAACAAGACTACATTGTAAAAACCACAGACTGTATAAAGAAGTGGACTAAGCGAGTGTGACGTCCCCCGCGGCGTTCGGCTCCAGTCAAATGAAGCTCATCGAGGCCGGAGCGGTTATAGCGGCGAATTTGGAGCCAAGTTGCATATTAGGAATTCGGACTGCGAGTATCATAGCAACCAAAGAGCCAATCCGGAGCGAGGCTGTTGAAGGTAACGCCCCGCACCGCTGGTTTAGCAGGGAGCGGGCCCTTAGCAACGCTGTCAATCAAACCTGTTGCTAACGCTAGCGGGAGCGACCTCGGGGAAAGAAGGCGCCTGATTTGTCTGTTATTATTGTTCGTATGTTGAGTTACAGGCAAAATAGCGAAATAAAAACACCAGGGTCACGTAGAGCGGGTTATACGAACATTTTAAGACCAAAATGACGAGTCTGACAGCAGCAGTTATGGAGTTAGCGGCGACAGTTTTCCAATGTAAAGTGAATTGGAACCAAAGTGGATGGAGCTGGAAGCGCGCCCATAATCACTTCCTATTTGGAGCGTTTCCAATGTAAGTGAATTGGAACCAAAGTGGATGGAGCTGGAAGCGCGCCCATAATCACTTCCTATTTGGAGCACGGTGGCTAGCAGGTTAGCTATGTCCATTTATATATACCGTCTATGGTAAAAACTCATTTAAAGAAGACTTGAATTAAGAATATTTACCATTAACAAAAAATGTGCCAATAGAACAGTGTGTTGTGTGAAATTTAAAATAAAATACATCCATAATTAATGGCAAATGAATCACTGTTGAACCTACGTATTTTGAACATTGTCAGAGTAGAGGCGGCTATAAAATGCTATCCATGGGTTTCAGCTTCCTGTTATATCCAACATTTTGAGGACTTTTTCCCATTCAAAACATATAATATTTTGTTTGACATTGCTATTCGCTATGGCAGTGGTCCAAATGTCTCCTCATTCTGAAACCCATGGATAGGACTGTAGTACAATCACTCCATCCATCCATTTTCTTTTGCTTAACCGGGGTCAGGTCGCTGGGGCAGCAGTCTAAGCAGGGACTCCTAGACTTCCCTCACCCCAGACACTTTCTCCAGGTCCTTTGGTGGACCCCAAGGCATTCCCGGGCCAGCTGAGAGACATAGTCCCTCAATTACTATTCAATTTGTATGGTACATTTAAAGCTGACCAAAGGGCTTCACAGAAACGCCAACAAAAACAGATAGTCTAGCTAGAAATAAATGCCAGGGAGGAGGTGGGTCTTAAACTGATGACAACTTTTACTGCTTAAGTGTTGTTGTTTTTTTCCTCAGATGACGCTACAAAATACTAATCTGGAATGTGTTATATATTGTTTTGCTCCACGCCAGTTTTCCATGTAACCAGTCGCCCTTGTGTCCTGAAAACCCCTGACGTGTTCCATAGACTCACTGTGAGCCAAATGTCTTAAAGGCACGGTACGCGTTTTTTACACGGCTCACTGCACACTGACATTTGTGTGGATGTGATGTGCGCGGAGACCTTAACTCACTCCTGCTTCTTTCATAAATCTTTTGTGTGGCTCAAAGAAGACATGTTGTGCTTTTCTTCAGATTTTTTGTATTAAACTATTACATTTGTTCATTATAACTTCAGTATTGACCTAAAACAACTATGTTTGAAGGTCCTGTATCGCACAAAATTGACTCTTGTGAGCTTTAAGCCATGTCATAATTTGTTACCTCCTCAAAAACACACCTGGAGTTGTTTTGTTTCATTCACACATGTTTAACTAACCCTTTATTATTGGTCTGTCTATATTTCCAAAGCTCCAAATGCTCTGTTCCACCTTGTGATGTCATGAAGCTAGTTTTCAAGTTAACAGCTATGTTTTACCTTTAGTTCAGTCGAGACTGGTAATTCCAGGGCTGAAATCATCCAAATGATTCTAGTGAAGGTGTGTGGAGTTTAAAAACACAGCGGAGCACTTCCTGTATTACTACATGACATCACAAGGTGTAACAGTGTGTTTGTGGAGTGACAGTATCGAACCCTACATGTATAACCCAGAGTCTGAATTCTTTTAATAACTGCAAGTAAGTACAGAGCAGAGGGTGGAGATAAGGGGGTAGGTGAAAACTGAAATTTTCTGAGCACTCAAGCCTTGAATGCAGGATGATGGCAGATTACACAAACATTTATGCATCAATATTTATTAAAATACAACTTTTGCTAAGCTAATGTTAAAGGAACACTATTATAACATGATTTTGCACAGTATCTGCCCTTTAAAACTGAAATCGTAATCCACACTGGTAGTTTTCCCATTGGCTCGTCTTCACACTGTGGGCTAAGTCTGGTCTGTGCTCTGTGGAAGCTGCAGGCCTGGGTTCCTAATGTGTTTATCTGCACCTCCAGTACTTTTTTCTCATTGTTTTTTAGTTATTTTTAAGGTTTTAAGACACCACATAGTGAAAATATAACAAAAAATACCTACGCAGTCAAGGAACATAAGTAAATACAGACACAAACACAAACATACAGACACAAACACATGCACTTACACATATACATATATATATACACATACACATTTATGCAAGTTCTAGGGTTTGTCAGTAAATTGATGCCCACCTACCCATGTGAAAAAAAAATCATGGAAATAGGCCAAAACCAGCCCCGGGTGAATAACCTCAGAACCGACTCGATCTACATCAGAATCAGTACAAATACAAACTCTTAAAGACCACCGCCATCCTGAGAGTGGTACAAAACCCTTTCCTCAGCTCCAAGACCGAGCTCAGGACTTCAGCACCACGACACCACCACATATAGATATACACACACACACACACACGTATGCGCAAACACAAAACAATAAAATAACATATTTAAAATAATAATAATTTTGAAATATACTATTAAGTAAAGATAATATCAGAACCAATGACTCACCATATAGTGTGGATACATGAGTTTATATATGTACTGTACTTCTAAACACTGGGTACTTTAGTAGAAAAATGATTTGAAAAGTGGAAAGTAACGAAATTTATTATTACTGCAGTATTTGAGGTACATATTCTACACAAATACTGATTTTAAAAAAATGAGGTTACTTCAATCAAATTCTATTGTTCCTTTTGGAAAAATCTCAAATGTTATGTTAATCTCAGATGTTTTTTTTTTTCCATATGCAAATTCCCTGGAAACCTCAACCGACCAATCAGCTGCTGTTGCCAGGGAACTTTTTTACATTTTAAAACGTTGGCAGCACTGGAAACGATTCATCTCCCCCAAAACTACTGCCTGATTAGTGTCCCCATTGTATTCAGTATTCCATGTCCATATTTGGGCATGAGCTGAAGAGTTCTGATTGGTGCTAGTGCTCTATTCAAGCAATGCGATGGGATAGAAACTGTCCAATGAGGTTGCAGATAGTTACAATGGGGAAACGCCATAAAGTAGAAGCCTATATTCAGACAGAAGCAGCTCAATCAAATAAATATAATTGTTTTGGCCATATAGTAGCGGTAGAAGTTTAATTTTAACCAATTTTTTTTTTTTTTGCAACAAATTTGAGTATGTAAATAAAAAATTAAAAAATAAAAAAAAATTGGAAAATACTTTTAAAAAATTAACTTTCAAATTCCTGTTCATATGTAAAAGTAGTAGCAGTATAATATTACTCATAGGACTGATTTTTGGGACCGCAGCTGCACTTTAATGTAATTGTTGATTATATATTTTTAACTAGGAGTTGCATACATGTTACATAAATGTTTAAAACAAGCTTTGCAAAAATAATCCAAAAAAATCCACATTTAACCCTCGTTCCTTGTTCCTCGCCCCCTTTCCTGCAGCAGTCGTGTGTGTGTGTGTGTGCGTGTGTGTGTGTGTGCGTTTGTCTGTATTGCTGTACAGGCTGCTTTAGCCCGAGGATCCGTAGAACTCTTAGGTCAGAGCTCATGAATCAGGAGCAGCTGGAGTCTCGGTCACATGTTTGACAGAGCACATCAGGACTGGGCTGTGTTAACGCTCACTACTCAACATCACGGCTTATACGAGAATGTAACAGTTTAAGCGATTCACTACTGTTAAGATCATGATTGATTCCCATAATGCATTTTAATCGATTATTTTTCCAGACCAAGGTTTAGTTTGTTTTCACACCTGACAGCTCCGACTGCTCACTAGTGCCTCAGAGTGGTCACGTGATGTCGCTGTGATGCGTCCGGTCAGCTGATTTAAACAGGTGGAGGTGGAGGCAGGACGACAGCACCATCTGCAGTCTGGCTTCTTCAGGGCAGTGTCCCAACCGGGACGAGGGGGCCTTTTTACT
>KN474640.1:2498-28217 GCA_000787095.1 Periophthalmodon schlosseri
TGGTGGGGGTCGGTGAGGGAGCCGCGGTGCAGGTCTGGGGAGAGGGGGGCGGGGAGGGAGATGGAGGGCTGCTGGCGCTCCAAGCGGGACAGGCGAGGCAGGGTGACAAAGCCAGAGTCCACACCTTAGCACACAGACAAAAACAAAATATCAAATAAGTATAGATGTGCTAAGGACTTGTAATATTTAGGGCCTATAAAAGATTTATTTGATTCTAGAACAATTCCAGTGGTCTAGTTTTGGAGTTCTATGATTTTAAGAAAAATACCTTTTTATAAATAAATATTATTTTGTTCCAATTAAAGGTGCACTGTGTAATATTCTGGTTGAGGGTCTGCCACCTGCTTGTCTCCATGGAGATGTTATTGCTTTATGCACATTGCATTTATTCAGTTACAGATGTTTCTATTGCTAAAATTATAACTTGAAAAACTTGCATTCTTACTGTGAGCGGGATCTTGTAACTTTGCTTAATAGGGTCACTTGGATGCCTGTGCCTATACTGGGGAATATTATAGGCAAAGCAATAACATCTCCATAGAGACAAGCATGTGGCATACCCTCCACCAGAAAAGTTACAAAGTGCACCTTTAATAGTATCATTAATATCCTTTTGAATTCTAATCAAACAAATGGGAAAAACTGAAGACCATAATTTGTAGAAGTAGAAATGTCTTTCCAACAGAGGGCAGTATATTATATTGTTTCAAAATGTTCCAATTGCATGCTAGCACCTCTCATATTAATAGCACTCTCCATGAGTCTAAACCTCTGTCATGTTTGCCCAGAAGGTGAAGCAACCCATTTCCTAGTTTAACAGTGAGGCATTCAAACACAGGTTAATTAAGTCTGAAATTACAGCATCCGAAGAAATGTGTTTTGCATTCCCATTATCGACCCCCTGCAGACAGCCCGAAACGCAGAGGAGGTCAGACAGACTGTACCACGTCATGTGACTCATTCAAACAGGCATAGCTTAGTCTGGATACTTGTGTTATCAGTGCCAATGATTACAGGACCTAAGAGGTGATTCATGGAGGACATCTGGGGCAAATCTGTTTAAGTTACAGCGCAAAATGTCTTCAATTCATCTGACCTGGCAACTATGTGGTGTTTGACTTTGTTTAGCGTCAATGTAATTTAACACCAAAGGAGAGGAGTCTCTGGTATAAAGGCCAATTTCAAGATTAGTGGTTGTTCTTTCTGTAAATTCCAAAATGAATGAGTGCAAATAGATGACATCATGTTCAGAAATTTCCAGTCAAGATGAATGGGTTTGGGGAATTATGTCAGATCTTTACAAATAGAGCATTTACAGACAAGAATTTAACTGAAAATCTCTCATAACACGTGGCATGGTCAACTAACAGCATTTTGATTACTTATTTTTCACTGCTGCAAATCTATCCAAGGCTGTTTCTAACAATATGCAAACTGGGCACCAACACTGGTTTCCCAATGCCACTAGGGGGCCCCAAGAAAAATAGTAACTATTTTGCCTTATCTGATGTTGTAACTGCCTTTTCCATTGTCCTTAATCAGTTTATCTTTTTACTAAACCTGGATGTTTACTTATAAATATTTGTTTTGTTATGTAACAACATAAGTTTGGGTAAATCGATAGGTCTTTATCGAAACGTTGCTTTGCCTGGAATGTTCCACAGTATGGCATTAAACCTCTCTATCCTGCATTTATTTAATTACAGGTGTATCTTATTGTTAAACAATGCCTTCAAAAACATGCTTTCCTACTATGGTACATTCCAGTCAATGCAAAGACATCTCCATGGAGACAAGTAGACCTCAGACTCTCCACCAGAAAAGTTACGTAGTGTGCCTTTAAGATAGCCACTTGCGTAACATTCTTATCCTCACCATATGAGGTCGTCTTGTTCTCCGGCGTGCTCTGGCTGCTGGGGAAGAGCACTCGGGTGGGGGTCCCGTTGGGCAGGTCCACGTCCAGCCGGGGTAGGGAGATGGCGTTCTTGATGATGGGCGACACGGCTGGGGGCGGCGGCGACAGCTCCTTGGCCTCCTCCCGGGGCCTGTTGTCCGATCCCCTTCTAATCTGGCGCAGGGTCCTGGAGAAGAAGGCCCCTATCTTGTTATCCGGGCTGGTGACCGAGTCTGTTTCGCCGCTGTTCCCGTTGGCCGCCCCCCCGTGGTTACTGAGGAAGGAAGTGTCGCCGAAAACATCTCCACCACGACCGACATGCATGGTGTGGCGGAAGTCACCAAGTGGGGGGCTGATCATATCTGTGGTTAGGTCCCCTTTAAAGCGTCTCTTGCTGTGGGAGTGTGTCACCAGACCTTTTAGTCCCGATAGTTTTTCTTGAAGATTCATTTTGACACAGTTTTTCACACTCAAAAAAAAAAATCCAAAAATGTAATTCCAAATTGTCGACAACTTTAATCTACAATCTACAGTGTTTTATGCTAGGGCTGAATGGTTTCAATTTATTTATGTTTTAATAATAGGATTCTGTTCACGTCCAGAAGAACTGACAAAAAGACTGAAATATGAAATGGCAAACTAATACAAGAATCACATTTCAGAACATGTTTGTACTGATCTAAACTACAAGGTTAGCAGTTTTATGCAATATGAGACAAGATATTTTGCTGTTTATGAAGGAAATTATGGTACTTTGCGATTTGCTAATACCGTCTATTCAAATTCCAAGTCCGAATAGTCTTGCAGCCTTATTTTATGTCGACAAAAATCTGCTGTCAAGACTTTTTCCAGCATCCCAAAAAGCGTGTAACTTCTCCAGCACTGCCAAATACCTGACAATTTAACATCTACGTCTATCATGTGCAAGCCAAGCTTTGCCCTGGTCTTTGTAGCTTGCCGTTCTGCATAGCTGGCCGAATTAAACGAGCATAAATTGCTTAGAACACTATGCAGTTGTGTAGTTGGATCCGGCCGGGCCTTTTGGAATGTGGTGAGGTCGCCTTGTTTCCCTCAGCTGGCTCTCCAATCCGCATCAGCTCAGAAATAGGGTCCCGGTCCAGCTGCTAGCATTTGTGCGGTGGCGCGGTGGAAACATCTACAGGGAACAAAAACAGACAGAACATCTATGTTTAAAAAGTGGGCAAAGATGTATGGGGTTGAAAAGGATGACATAGGGTGGTTTATATAGAGGCGGTTGAGTAGAAATGAGTGAAACCAATGCTATTCTTTTGTCAGAGGTGGGTAGTACTCTGTTACATTTACTCAGTTACTTTTACTTGAGTCACTTTTTTAAGGTCCTATATTACACAAAATGGATTCTTGTGAGCTTTAAGTCATGTTATAATATTGTTACCTCCTCAAAAACATACCTGGAGCTGTGTTTTGTTTCATTCACACATGTTTGACTAACCCTTTGGTATTAGTCTGTCCACATCTCCAAAGCTCAACATGCTCTGTTCCACCTTGTGACGTCATGCAGTAGTAGTCAACAGCTACCTTTTACCTTCAGTTCAGTAATGATTGGAAATTCCAGAGCTGAATTCAACCAAGTGATTCTAGTGAAGCTGAATGGAGTTTAAAAACACAATGGATCACTTCCTGTGTGACCATATGACAAGGTGGAAAGGTGGAGTGTTTTCTGTTTGAGAGAACTAAATATACAGGGTATATGTGTGTGTTAAACATGTGAGAATGCAACAAAACACAACTCCAGGTATGTTTTTGTTGAGGATGCCACATTATAACATAGATTAATATAAAATATAAAAATAGAGTGATATAGGCCCTTTAAAGAAATTGTGCTTTTCAGAGTACTTTTCTAGCAGCACACTTTTACCTCAACTTGTTTCATATTTTTATTGAAGTAACAGTACTTTTATTTGAGTAAAAGTTTTGGTTACTCTTCCCACTGAAAGTATACAAGTGACAAAAGGTTTATGTTGACAATATCAAATGGTTTGAACATTCTGAACATTTGATTTGAACACACACTTATGATACTCATGACTCAGATATGATTTAATTTTTGTGTCTGTCCTTTGAAAATACCAGATTTTGTGCATTATGCTTTGTCTTTTCACTCTTTATTTAGACAATAGAATGTGATTTTCACCATTAAATCATAGTAATTTCTGGTGGTCTTATATCTGTGTAATCCCTCAGTCGTCCAGGAAGGTTCCATAGTGGTCCATAGGCGTGTACTAGTCTATGTGGTCTTATACTTGTTCTGATACAGCTCAAGATCATTGTAAAGCTATTCAGGAAATGGTAATTTCCGTAGTGTGAATGACTGTTTTAGTATCAGTACTTGCTCAAATTAATATCTAGTTTCAATACTAGTTTTAGTATCAATCAGTATCTGATTTTCAATACTTTTGACAACTTGTACTTGAATAATATTATTTTGAAGTAGCATTACTCTTACTTGAGTACAATTTTTGCTACTCTACCCACCTCTGTCATTGTGCACCACATTCAACAGATCCCAGACAGGAGGGGTTTTTTTTTTGTTTTTTTCGTTGTTTTTTTTTTTTTTTAGGATTCTGCGTTCCAAAGGTCCATTGGTCTGGAACTGACTAAATTTAGACACAGTCTGCTTTGCCGCTGTAGAGGAGAGACAGACTTTTAGGGGATTCCTGGAGTCAGTCTGACCTGCTTTGTCACAGAAGAGAGGAGGAAAGTTTATTCTCTCTAAAAGGATTGAGTTAGAGCAGCAGAAACCTGTCTATAAACCTACACAGTACACGCCAACTCCGAACTCTCAATAAATGATATCCACCCTCACGGTACTGCTTTTAGTATCCTAGTAAAAACAGGATATGAGATCAACATCAGCCCAAATAGGAATGTACCCGGTTTAGAACGGTCATCCTCTAAAAACAATCTTGTGGCTTGATGACTTGTAGCTTGTGGTCTAGCTCTCAGTCAAACTAGCTTGCTATTGCCTCATTATAATATCATATTTTACACAATTATGGAACAAGATATGTTTTTCTGTGAAACCAATTTCCACAACTATCTTACTTCACGTGAAGCCATTACTTAAAGGTCCGTTATATCTTTTCTAGTAGATGGTCTGTCTCCTGCTTGTCCCCATGGAGATGTTATAGCTTTATGTGGAATGTTTCACAGTATAACAATAAACTTGTAGATCTTGCCTTCATTCAGTTACAGATTGAAATACCTTAAACTACTAACTACACTTAACTGTGTGCAGGGAGGGTCGCCTCTCCACAGATCTGTAACTTGGCCTGGTGGTGTCTCTGATGTACGTAAATAAACTTTAATGCCATACTTTGGAACATTCCAGTCAAAGCACTAGGAAAAGTTACATAGTGCACCTTTAAATAGCAAATTATGTAAACTGGTATCCGACCAAGAGAATCATCCATAACTTCTCTCGATGTAACAGATTTTGGCTAACAATTTTATAACCTTACTTTAAAGGGCCCATATTACGGTATTTTCTGATCTGTGTTATGATGTTGTTTCCTCATGAGAAACATATCTGGAGTTGTGTTTCATTTCATTCATACATATTTAACACACAAATCCTGCATATTTAGGCTGAGTTCTTCTCTCCAACAGAAAACACTCTGTTCCACCTTGTGATGTCATGTGGTCATACAGTGTTCCACTGTGTTTTTAAACTCCATACACCTTCACTAGAATTATTTGGACACTTTCAGTCCCGGAATTGCCAATCTCTACTGAACAAAAGGTAAAAAGGGCTGTTAACTTGAAAACTACTGCTTCACAACATCACAAGGTGGAATAGAACATATTGACCTTTGGAGATGTAGTCAGCCCAATAATGCAGGATTAGTCAAATATGTGTGAATGAAAGAAAACACAACTCCAGGGTTTTTTTTGTGGAAGAGGTAACAACATTATAACATGACTTAAAGAGTCAATTTTGCATATACAGACTTACAGTGAAAATATGTTAGGTGGGGAAGAGATACTTAAAATGTCTGATAAGAGAAGTTGAGCTATGACTTCCTTGTGTGTATTAGGGGAGGAAAAAACCCCCCTTCCTCCCAGTGTTGTTCTTTGCCAGCGGAGTAATGGATATCCAATCCTTAAATATTTTGATAGTATAAAGCAGCTCTGACAAGGTCCTCTGTTTCTCTTTATAAGCCCCTGTACTGCCGCCCCCACACATGCACTTTACCCATCTGGCTGCATTAATGAGCTGCTATAGTTCATGACATACAGTCTGGGGCGCCCTCTTCTCCCAGCCACCACAGAGCGCTAACCTCACATGTGAGGTTGAATGTGAGAATATTATTTGGGCTGTCAAGAGTATCGAAAATGCTAAAACTAGATACTCATTTAAGCAAGTATCGATAATGCAAAAAAAAAAAAAAAAAACATAACTGGATCAAATTTGACCTTTTCTGAACAGTTACATCTTGAGTTTTATCAGAACTAGTGTAAGACCACATAGTATAATAAGTAAATACTATTATTTAGAGTTGAAATTACAATATTGTCTAAAAATATTTTTTAAAAGAAGATCATTTGGGTATCAAAATCAGTATTGAGTATCAAGTCTATTCTTTAGTATCGAAATAGAGTTTTAAATTTTAGGATCGTGATAACAATTTCTCATATATATTCTTTTATTGGTGGTTTTATTGTTCAAAAATACCTCAAAAAGCATGCATTCTTAGTGTGAGCATTCTTTCCCCTCCCCACAGATCTGACCTGTAACTTGGCCTGGTTACGTCACCTGCTTGTCTCCAGGGAGATATAGGCATTTAATGCCTAATTGTGGAATATTCTAAGCGAAGCAATGGTGACAAGCAGGCAGCAAACCCTCCACCAAAGAAGTTACACACTGTACCATTATCTACAACTACACTGAAATTTGTTGGCCTTCATATGGGCAAATATTGGTTATTATCAGTTACAAAAGCAAGACAAATATTGCCTGAAAAAAATCCATATAGAACCATCTCTAATTTTCACAATGGCCCCGGCGTCTGCACATGTCACTAAGGCAGTAATTAGTTTCTTCCAATGGGGAAAAACTTTTGTCTTTGTGTATCATGTTTAAACAAGACAGTCTAATTGATAACAGCATTAAGCAGACTCACTGGAGGAGGCCATTCATTATTGTGTTTATACAGGCTGGTGTTTTGTGTTTCCCTTTAATCCGGTTAATTCCTCTGACCACAGCACAGACAGGGTCACCCCCTTTGGACCTGTGTTGTGGGACATAAAGGGCAAAGCTCATACAGCCTATACATGTGCTGCCCAAATGAGCTGTCCTGGCTTAGTGTGCACTGGTTTGAGTCAATCTAGAATGACATGTATATGAAAACATATATACATTTTTTTACAAAAATACTATTAACTCCCTGGTTGTACCATCATTGGCATCTAAAAACAGTAGGGGGGCTCAAACAAACCTTGGATTAGGTTACAGTCTTAGTAGGGGGCTTGGATCTTCTAAAACCAGTCTGATGCCACTCCAGACAGTCCAAATGATTTCTGTAAAAAATAGGAGTCAAAAGTAAGAATAGGAAGTAAGAAAGGTTTATAAAGAGTAAACTGAACAGATAGTTGATCCTTTAGGAAGACTTGTTATGCAAAATATTTTTAAAGCACCCATAAATCGATTAAAATAAAAGCATGTTTTTTCACTATGGGTGTGTTTATTGTACTGAAAAATATAAATATAAAATCTTACACTGAGCAAACTTGCATCTCCACAAACCTGACTCTTATTTGGCCTGGAGTTGGGCCTCCTCCTGCTTGTCTCCATGGAAATGTTGTTCCTATGGCTATAATCTTCCATAGTATGGCATAAAAAATTTCTATCTCCATGGAGAATGTTCTGGTTTTAACTCTCCATTTCTGTGGAATCATGCAGTTGACTTTCCACCTCCAGAAAGTTACATTGCATACTATCACTTTAGCTTTTAACATTATCTCAAAAACACAACAAGAAGTATTTAGTTTAACAACAAGTATTTAGTTTCATTAAAGCATGGTTATGACAATTACAACTGTATATAAAAGGAACCCAATCCGAGAAGTGCTCCTGAATTTTTGAAGTCCATATACACCTTCACTGCAACGTGAGCAATAAAAAACACCTATAATTTAATAAATGTGGATATATAAGTTTTACACCATACTGTGGAACATTCCAGACAGAGCAATAACATCTCCGTGGGGACAAGCAGGTGGTGGACATTTCACCAGAAAAGTTACATAGTGCACCTTTAAGTTATAAAACATATTCTGTACAAATGTGTCATGTGTCAATACAAGTATTGAGGAATAAGGTCTCTCATTTGAGAGGTTTGTCTGAATAACCTGTGAGCACCAAATGATTGCAATGAAACTGAAAATTGTAAGGACAAAGAACATTCAAACATTTTTGCCGTAAGCAGCCAAGAACATCCACTCATCACTGATCCAAATATAACCAACGCTGCTGTCTAAATTATGACCCTGTTTCTGCTCCAACTTCATAAAGCCAATACTCTCTAGAGTGTTACAATCTAATACTTTCTTTAACAACACAATATTATTTTCTATCAGCTCTGCAGTCCAGGGTTTGCCGTTGTGTGGAACTTCACAGACAGACTCCATAAAATATTTCCATGTCACGACGTAAAGCATTGAACTGGCCCTAAACCAGGGGAACCACACTTTAATGAGAGCCAGAGGAGAGGCGCATCTGTCAGAACAGAAGTCAGCGCATGCACTGTCTGTTGCTCAGGGAGGATTGGAAACATGCTACTATGAATATGCCATTGTTCTTCCTTAAATCTATTGCTTAAGCCTGCACAATATCAGGAAAACATGTGTTAAAGTTTGTGAATAATACGTTATGATCTGTGATATTTCAATGGTCTCAGTGATGGACTGCTTCAGGTACTTTCCATAATAGAAACCAATACAATACAAGGAGCAATAGTTATGTTGATGTGAAAGAAAGGCAATAAAAACAAAACTGAAACTTTTTATCAATAAAACATCTAAAAACTAAACAAAAAAAGTTAAGGCACCGCATTTTACTGACACAGATAGAGTGTCCAGAATTGAATTGCAGTAGGGGATTCTACTATAATGGTACTGCTAACTAGTCCAGTTATTTCATAAACACAAGTCATTTTTAATTCAGTCTTAAAGGGCCTGTACCTTCTTGTCCCACAGATGTGTTGTAGGCTATAAGCAGCTCTTGAGGTCAAAGTAAGTTTGCTTTGTACTGTCTGCATCTGATTATAAAGCGTTTTATTGTCCGAGATTCATGAAGGGCGCGGTTAGCATGCTAGTTGTTGTTAGCTTTACTGTGCTGCCAAAATGCCGCTCTGGTCTCTGAAACTTGTGAAAGGTGCTAGTAAACTCATTGCTGTGTATAATTAGTATAATCTGAATTCATAATTTATGTGAGGAATAACTTTGGACCACTGCAAACTGTTTAAAATGTAAAACTAAACTAATTTTGTTTTTCAAGACAGTAAAAATCAGGTACAGCGCCTGTTAAAATCTGGTTTTAATCTGGCTAGCAAGTTTGATTTCATAAAGCTGGTCACTTGCTAGAGGAATGGTCATCTATTGGACAATGAAAGTGGATGCAGTATTTCATTTGATTATGTTGTCAATAATCATGAATAATTGTAAAATCATAGTGTTTGTGTTTTTGTACACAATAATTACACTAAAATTTGATAGTGTGACATCCCTAATTGTGGAAACGTTGAGTTACATTAATGCAATGGTAACTGAAGATTTTCTATAATCGATTTCAGATCTCACCATGCTCTAAGAATTTAACATATAAAGCATTCTTGTAATATTTAATAGCACAGATATTCCAGATGTAGTTGCCAGGCACAACTTTACACAATTCATTTCACCTCACGTTTCCCTACTCAACCTTTACCTCACTTCTCTAAGGTAACACCAACTACGCAAAGCCTCTATTGCTTAGGCTCAAAAGTGTTGACTTTCCTAAACGCTAAATCAATGATGCCCTTTGCTCGCTTTTGCAACTCTTTCGTCTCATGTCCTTTACTAGCTAACCCGCTAACCAGGTGAACAAATACACAAGATAAGGCCACATATTTCAGGCTCTCCCTCGGACTTTCAATTACGGCCCTATTTTCGCCATCCGTGCCCTGACCAGATCCAAGCTAAACAGCGCTGCACTTCCTCCCTCTCCAACAAAACAGTTTTAAGCCTCAACAGATATCTTTAGCGTATTCTTGCATCTGTTGAAATTGGCAGTTCCTTCTAGGTTGGCTTTTTGGTTGTGTTTTTGCTCCTTTGTGCTAGCGTTCCTTCCTTGGTTCAAACACAAACAGAGGCTGGCTGGAGTTATATAGAGGTCATTATAGGGGGGGCGGAGGGATATAATGAGGTATAATGAGGGCGTAATTAGGTCCTGGTGAAACAGTTTTTTATTGGTCATGGCTCTGCTTTGCCAAAACATTAATATTAGAAAAGAGAGACCACCACATGCAATGTAATTATGATGACAGCTTTTATGTAATAATCTTATGGCATTATAGGCCACTTGGGGGTATTAACATGCTTGAAAGTAAATTGTGGGAGAACCTTGGAAATTATGTCCCAAGCCATAGAAGTTCTTTGTGCCAACTTTCTGTATATTATTCCTCACTTTCCTAATACATTTCTAGCATCCTAATTAATCAGTGTGATGTGTTTATGAGTTTTGTTGTCAGAGTAATGCTAACAGTGCAACACCCTTATTTCCTGGTCTGAGAACGATGAAGTGCTTTATAGTGCATGAAAAAAATCTATTTGCAGATATGAACATCTAACTTCAGAACATGTAGTAGTAAACCTAGCTTTTGGGGTCCACCACCTGCTTGTCTCCATGAGAGATGCCAAGTGACAGGCTAGATCTGTGTAGAGGCATAGCCACTCACTGTATCTATGCAGAATATATAGATCACCATCTCCATGGAGACAAGGAAGTGGCAGACCCCCACCAGAAAGGTTTTATGATGCAACTTTAAAGCTATTTGCCACTACTGGTAGAAAGAACTGCCATAAATATAACATATAAACTGTTCTTCTGTACCTTCATGATAACACATGTCACTTGTGTCCATTAGAAACAAATGCTCACTATACAATTCAACAATCTGACAAAACATCACAACAACTTTGTGACAGGAAGTTACTAATTGCTTTTTCCTTATTGTACTTGAGTTGAGTAATTACTTTCTCTTTTGAAGCCCTGTCTCCATAAATGTGTTTATTTAGAACTGTCTGTCTTTATGTATAATCTCTTCTGAGAACAAAGAGGGGAAAGCTGCAAGAGGAGGGTCTGGTACTGTCTATTCTCTTACTAACTCTAAAAATATCCATCTGCGCCCATGCTTATGTCCCAAAGTAATGATTAGCAGCTGTCATTGTCTCCCTTGCGTTCCTATATTGTTCTGTCTGCGATTTGCCATGTTGGTGCCAAATATCATAAACTGGAAGGCTTCAGGAAGACGGGGGAGGTGGAGTGGTGCCAAAGCTGGGAACACTTTACAGTCGTCATTGCCAAGTTCCCATGAAGTCAGATTTCCTGTGTTAACCTGAATCCTTTAGGCAAAAGAAAGGATTTTAGATTGACTAAAGTTACCTCCTAAGAATTATGATTTCCTTATCATCAAACATCCCTTTTCTTAATATATCTAGCCAAAAACAAGCAAACATGTTATATAAGGTTTAGGGACATATCTGTTGTAGAATAAATTGAAGTAGTCCAGGAGTTGTAAGAAGGGGCATGAGGCTGGATACATGAACCCTCAAGACATTGTGATATGCGATAGTGTTGTCCATTCCAGTCTAGTCTAGCTATACTTCTGTTGTAGGGAGTATTATACCTCTCATGACATAGGCCAAGATAACACTGAGCTAGCAGTAAGTGCCCTTGGTACAGTTGTTTTCGAATTCTGATAAATAAAATTAATACATTTTTGGGCCTTCCCATGGACTTTAAAATATGGACATTGGCAAATAATGCCCAAACAGCAAGAGAAACATTGGATAGCAAGAGAAATATCGGATAGCAAGACAAATACCGGATAGTGGTATCGGTTCAGAAAAACAAAATCCATACTGGACCATCTCAAATAAGGATTCATGTTTTGATTTTTTGTGACAATGACAAAGCTTCTTCAGAATATTTCAATTGAACGGTCTGCGATGTGAAAGCAAATACAGCAGCTGGACGCAACTGACCCCTCTCCACATTGGCTACGTCAGTGACACCTAGAGGTCACCACCATAGGTCCTGTCAGGAATGTAGAGCCCAGGTAAAAGTAGGTAAGAGGAAAGAAGGCGTCACTGTAATGTGATAGTTGCATATAGACATGTGCTGATCATCTGGCAAGCACATTAGCAATAAGAGCATGAAAGAGGAAACAGGAAATTGCCAATGGCATTCTTTTCATCAAAGTTTATTCATTATGTTAGCCCATAGATTCTCAATCTGCGGTACAGGCGCTACTGGTGGTACACAAGTTTCTTATATAGCAGAGAGAATTTTATTTAACCGAATTGGTTAAATTATTGTTGTTTCTTACTCAAAATGTCTGGAGTAGTGTTTGGTTGCATTGATACATATTTACTAATGTAATCTACTTTAAGAAAGACGTAAAGGTACTTCAAAGCAAAGGCTAACGTTGAGAATAGCCATGCTGCTACTTTGTCATTTCAACATGCATCACTCCTCACTGTTGCCAGCAGAGGGCATCAGACACTTACTGTGTGAAATATATAGGTGTCACAAAATAAAGTATAATTCCAGTATAAGTCCAGTGATGATGAGGGAGCTAAAGATATCATTTAGACTCATGTGTGTTATGTGTGTTAGTACTTTGGCTAGTTCTGCTTTATTGTTGTCAGTTGGTTTAGCCATGGCTGTTTAAAAAGCCAAACATTATCTGGAGTTGTACTTGGACGGGAAATGTTTTTGACCCCTGAATTAGCCTACTGGATTCTGTGCTTTTATCACAGCCAGCTCTCTATTGATCTCCAGTGTTTCTGTTTGTTTATTTGTCCAGGCCAACGGTCTCCTACAGCAGTGTGTGTGGCATTTCACATGGTGGCCTCTTTAGTGGACCGCATGGGAGGGTCGGAGGTCACGCCCCCCCGGGCATATTGTTGGTCACTTGTAGCTCTAATTAAAACACTTGCAAGCCGAACAACTTGTCTATGTGAACTAGGGCTGGGAATCACAGGGTCCCTCAGGATTCAATATGATAGATGGCTCACAATTCGATAATATCATAATTTTGCGATATATGCCTTAATCAATATACTGCACATGATATTCAGCAATCACAATTATTTAGGATCAAAATACATTTCAACAACTGTATTTTGTTAACCCACTACCTGCTAAAACTTAATTTGAAAAACACCCACTTAAACATAAAATGAATATGTCAGATGTATTTTATTGCAAGCTGTGTATGCTACTGTTAGCATAAATTTTAAAGTGTTTTCTTTAAAGAATTTCTTCCAAGAATCAGGAAATGCATGGCTAGCATGGTTGTTGTTGTTAGCCCTCTGCTTTGGCCCCTGAAAGTTGTGAAAAGCGCTTATAAACTCATTGTGGTGAATAATTGGGGTGCTCGGTATGTATAAGGTAAGTGAGGAATAACTTTGGCCCACTGAAAACCATTTTAAAATGAACTAGTTTTTCATTTTTAAGACAGTAAAAGTCAGGTATAAGTTTTCTTTCTCTAAACAAGCAACACAAATTGTATCACTGTTACTAAATAATTTCGTAAAATATACCAAAAAATACTTATGGTGATATATTGAGCCCACGATATCAATACAGTATCGCCAAATTTAATATCACGATATACTGATATTTCGATACAGTGAGTGGGTATGGCTCTACACATATTTCACCCCAAATGTCAACATCCATGCATTTCTTTACTATGCCTGAAAATAGTCAGTTGTAATTACAAGGCAAGGGTGATACAAATCAAAGCTGGAGTTTGCTCAACAGAGGCTGCGGCCTTATGAGCATGTGTAATCATATATCACCAGGGCTGTTAAAAGGATCTAAATTTGTTGTCGAGGCGATGGAATTTCATGTCGGAGATTTGGGGAAAAGCTTCTATCAACATTTGTCCTCACTCAATGACTCCCACAGCTGTATCCATAAACACTGCCTGTGATAACCATACAGCCACAGCGGTAACAAGCAACTTTTTAGCCCATATCTTTTACAAGTCATAATGGCATGGGCTTATCGCTAAATAAACCAAATATTTGTCCAGTGGATGAATAGCAGGAAGTTTATAATGTATTTCATTAAACATTAACCCTTTTCAAGTTCAACAGAAAGTGTCCAGCTAATTGCAAACTAATCGGCTGGTAGATAACCATAAAAGCTGGTAGTAAAGAATAAAGGATAAAGATAAGGATATAAAAAAGTCTTGCAAAAATAATTAAAATGTATACTAGTTACTACATTATTTTAAGAATTGTATAAGATTTTATACAACACAATTTTCAAGCCAAAAATATAGCTTACTTTGATTTAGACACGGGACATTACT
This sequence comes from Periophthalmodon schlosseri, assembly GCA_000787095.1. Classification (NCBI taxonomy): domain Eukaryota; kingdom Metazoa; phylum Chordata; class Actinopteri; order Gobiiformes; family Gobiidae; genus Periophthalmodon; species Periophthalmodon schlosseri. The sequence goes on from KN474640.1 coordinate 17,019, forward strand.
TGGACAAAACAGCTATAAAAAAAATAAATGTTAAAAAAATCTAAAATAAATCATATTTGCTAAGTTGCTATAGGCTACACTCCAACTGTATAGTGTAAATTACCAATAACGTCAACACAGCCAATAGCCAAAATGTGCTAAGAAACACATGTGCAAAAAACTCACCTTGGATGACGCAGGACAACGTGAAATGCAATTATATCACTCCATTTTGATAATCATTCCAAGAAGACTACTACTTTGGGTCTGGTTTTGGGTAGCTCCGGTCCGAACCAGGCAGAGGTGCAGCCCGGACTGAGTGACTGTTGTGTGACTGTTGTGTGCCCTGTGTGAGCAGCAGCAGAGCGGTGAGGAGCAAGAGGAAAGAGGCGGGCCGCGGAGGAGTGGAGGACCGCGACCGCGCTCCAGTGGAACAAGCGGAGGGGGGCTCCCACACTGCACAGCGCTTCCCTATGTGTCCAATCTGCAGGCTCTGAAGTCTCAACAAGCCGCCAATTGGCTCATTAACTCCATTTAAATCAATATGGACCGACAACGCGGAAGAGGACAGCAATATCATGTTTGCGCACGAGGTAGGGGGCGCTCTGTTCATTGCGCAGGTCACAAATCTGCCAATCAACTTTCTGCTCTCTTGTTTGATAAGCAAAATAAACAAAACGTTATAACATAAATAAACATGGGCCTAAGCTACTATGACTAAGGTAATTTTGACCTATGAATGCATGAATATAATGGGCAATATAAGAAATTATATCACCAATTATCACCATGTAGCTCTAAATGCCTATTTTGTTGCATTGTACATTATTTCCCAATGTCACGTTTTTGGGCAGTGCTCTTGTCTAGTGTGGATCAGAAATAACACAGTTAAAGAGCTTGTAAAAGTGCAGACTATGCAGCACTTGCAGTAAAATATTTTGTGCTTGTAAGAACCACCAACGTGTGACCACCTACTCCATAATTTGTGTTGGCCACAACAAAGACTCAGATGACGTAGCCACATTCACATACACAGCACATTGCTCATTGTATGACATTTTTGGCATGTTGCTAGCCAAATTTTATTATTAAATCTTTTATTTAATGTCATATAGAAGCCTAGTCTAACTAAAGCTGTTATAATATTGGCTTTATGTCTTTAGCCTAGATTGCTACCACTGACATGTAGAAAGATCTATAAAAAAATCTCCCAAGATATAAGCTAACTACTCTCCATCAGCTGATTGTGAAATTAGCCTACTTTTTATGCTTTACTATCTTAATGCCAAAATCTAGCTATTATACAAGAAAATTTGTTTCAACTGAGGCAGGATTTCTTTTGGTGGGCCTTAAACACAAAACACCAGTTATCCAAATTTTCCAAACTCTATTTGGGACTCTATTAACCGCTCCATTGCCGCTTACATGTAAACCTCCACCTACCCAGCCCTCCCAAAACAACAAAACCAGGAGATGCGATTGAGGTGTAACCCATAAAGTAAGGTGGTCAGTCCCATGTTGACCGGCCCGCCAGGAAGCAGGACCTTATCAACAGGAAGACTAACATCCTCGCCCCCTCCTCAAACGTTTGTAACGTGCCTGTGTTAGCTTGCATGTTTGGGTCATCATACAGTTCCAAAATGTCTGCCACAGCGATACCAGGAGTGAGTTAGCACCTGTCTGTGTCCCTGTCATCTGTCCCATAGCAGCCCCATGTACACACAGAGAGAGAGAGAGGCACGTAGGCAGGCGGAAGTGCACTCAATCACGCCCTTCCTTGGTTAACATACTCTAAGTGCTAGCACATTTTCACACAGGGTACCAGAGTCAAGATGATGATATGTTTTTGAAAAGAAATAGCCACCAGTGTACACAAAGATTAATAGATTGCTTAATAAGGTTAAAGGTGCACTATGTAGCTTTACTGTTGGAGGGTCCGTCACCTGTTTTTATCATTCTTTCCATTCTTTACATTGCCGACGTGACATCATGTGACACCTTACTTATTTGTGTCGAGTTTCACACTATCATCCACCTGGAAATATCACCTATAAAACAGAACTACTACTGCCTTTTAACCTTCTACAGTGCACTCCCTTGGCATGAATTTTAAAATAAAAATATAGTATTCTTTTTTTAGCCCCAGTAGTACCCGAACCTTTTTATTCAGTCCTGTATTTGTACTTTTAAAGGGTACCCAGCCCTACTTATTTGTTCAGATTTTGAAGAGAAAGTACTACACTCAACTCCTTTCAAAGTAATTGTACAAAAACCTACCTTATTCATTGTGCTCTGTATCTGGCAACATTCCCTATCTGTATTTCTTCTTTGTTTTGACATTACAAGTCTTTTTTTTGGCCCCACCGTTGATGAATGTTGTGTTATGTATTCTGAGGTGAAATGTCCCCTCTACAAATGCAGTTGTGTACACAGTTTGCGTTGGAGAGGGCATCTGAGGATTAGACTGTTTGTGCATTCCATCTTGGTCTCTTTTGCGTTGGACATTAAGCCAGTATTTGGTCTGTGCTGTGTCTCCTTGTGGTTAATTCTGCAGCACTAACTCTTTTGTTTAACACATTTGTCAGGGTTCGTGCATCTGGAAGACTTTTACCAGGCTAAGCTACAATGCTACCTAAACTATTGATAGATGGTGTTTGGAATATTGTCACTTTCACCTAATATTTTAGGTCCTGGTTTGGTTCCCTGGTTTGTTGTCTGGTTAGATGTATTTATGGAGTTTGCATGTTCTCTCCATATAGCCCTCTAGGCACTCCAATAAACCATATCAACCTGCACAATGTAGTAATCCTCCAGCTATACTCCTGACCATAGACTGTATATATAATTGGACATAGCTAACACGCTACCCGGCGCTGAGTCATGCACATATATTCAGAGGTTTTATGCCATACTGTGGAAGATTCTAGCCAAAGCAACATCATTTCTATGGAAACAGGATGAGGCCCTCCTTCATAACAAATAATGCTTTTTTTTTTTTCTCAGTACAATAAACATAATCAAAAATAAAACCTCTTTGCTACAGAAATGGGGGCCTTTTTACAAAATAAGAAAAAATCTAAAAAAAAAAATCAAAATTTTGGGCAAAGACCATAAATTGTATACAAAAAATTTCAGGAATTAAAAAAAAAACAAACTTTTCTCCCTATATGAAAGTTAGTTCCACTCTGTAGGAGGCGCTAACGCAATTTGTAAAACTCCAAAATTTCAAACATTTTGTGTGTGAGACCACAAGACTTGTGGCAATAATTTGGATAACTTTTGATGCCCCACCCCTTGAGATAATTTTTACCAAAATTGAGCCTGTCCGGGTGAACGCCCTAGGAGAAGTTTGTAAAAGTACAGCGTTTACAAAAACTGCTGACTCATGCTTAGCAAATTTGAGTCCAATATGGCACACAAATTGTGCGTGTGTGTGAGGGTGCTGACGTGCCCGGTTTTTTCAGAAATTGGAAATAGCCAGAAATGAGAGAATTTTATATTCCAGTGCGAAAACAATGCTCCTTTTTATTTTATTTAATAAATGTCCATTTTTGGAAAGCACTCACACGTTCCTATGACATGGTGAGGGTCTGTGGTCACTGACAGGCAGAGACTTTAGGGACTTGGGGAACGCGTTAGTGAGTGTTTGAAGTAGTACGAGCACGCGTGGCCGTGCTTTGCATGGCTTTATGATACTAATAGGCTCTTTGCCAGCTTCTGGCACTCGGGCCTAGTAAAAAAAAAAGTTTTAGTCTACCATTGGGCTAAAAAGTTACATACTGTGGCTTTAAGGGCTACTGTATATTTTGCCTTTAATGTTTCTCAGTGCTATTTGTTTGCCTTTTTTCCTTTGTAAACATATATACAGATGTGAAAGATCAGAAAGAATTACTCACACTAGATTTAGTTTTTCACATGCAAATTCAATAATCTGACAACACAGATAATGATCAGATATTTTGTGTACATGTAAATGTAGCCACTGTGGCACTCTTGCTTTTCTGGGGCAGCTGTTCACACATTAGCAGATTCCTTTGTGCCAGTGCTGCCACTATCTAACACCTGATATATTATCCAGTACTTCAGCACTCCTGTCTCCTGCCAGCCTCCCCAGCCATTAAAGGCCCTGTACAGGATTTTTTCCCCATGTCTTTGAGCACAATTTGTCTTGCGTAAGTACAGATAAATTGTAGAAGACACTGTTGACTCTGCTGTGTATACTCTTCATCTAATTATAAAGCATTTTATTGTCTAATAATCTGGAAGTGCACTGTTAGCATGCTATAAAAAATTCATTGGATTTATATAGCACTTTTTGGACACTCAAAGACACTTTACACTGCATTATTCATTCAGTCCGAACTCTGTGGGGGTAAGCTACTATTATAACCACAGCTGCCCTGGAGCTGTCTGACAGAAGCAAGGCTGCCAATCTGTGCCATCAGCCCTTCCGACCTCCACCAGCACTCACACACACCACTTTCATACTAGGACAACTGTGGACAATAGTTTTTGCCACTGGCGCCCCATTGTGGCACCTGATATTCCCAACGGTCGCCCATCCAAGTAGTAACCAGGCCCGGCCTTGCTTAACTTCTGACATCTGAAGAGATCAGGCTTTGACAAGCCAGTATGGCCACAAAGCTGGTATCACCACAAGATAGTTGTTAACATTACCGTGATGACAAAACTCTGTTCTGGCCTCTGAAAGTTGTGAAACATGCTTATAAACTCATCACTGAATAATTAGGATGCTTGGAATGCGTAAGGTAAGTGAAGAGTAACTTTGGATCACTGTAAACCATTTAAAATGAACTAGCTCTGTTTTTCAAGTTTTTAAGACAGTAAAAATTAGGTACAGTGCATTTAAAATGACTAGACAAACAATGCCTTTAGTGTCACGATACTAAAAATTCAAACTCAATTTTGTCACTAAGGAATAGACTTGATATTCAAACTGATTCCAATACCACAATGATAATAAGTTATATTTAGACCATAGAATGTGATGTTTCAACATTAAATTGTAGTACTTTCTTTTATATTACCATGTGGCCTTATATCTGTGTGATCCCTTTGTTGTCCAGCTAGGTTCTATAATGGTCCATGGGCGTATACTAGTCTATGTGATCTTACACTTGTTCTGATACAGCTCAAGATCATTCTAAAGTTATTCAGGAAAGGTTCATTTCTGTTCTGTGAATGTGACTTTTTTAGTATAGATGCTTGCTTAAATGAGTATCTAGTTTCGACACTAGTTTTGGTATGAATTAGTATCTGATTTTTGATAACCTTACTCTCCTTATTATGCTCAACTATATACTTTATACTACTTCACTCTATTCCAACATGAACCACGCCCTTTTGGATGCTGTTCAGAGTCTCTTTAAGGGAGTCTAGATTACAAATTTTGAGCTTTTTCACAATCTTTTCCTTCTGTTTTTATTCTTCGTGGCTTAAACTGCTCCTTTTGGCCCTGCTAAGTCTCTCACACACCGCACATATCTCCCGAGTTGGTTTGGGCCCAAATTTCCCACAGTTGTGAGTTTTCTCACCTTGACACCTTTACATTTGACCTTACGCTCCCAACAATTCCACAATACGAGTCTGTAAATTCCCCGCATGCTGATTAAATGTTGATATTTCCTGTCTATTAACACACCAGGAGTAAACCCAACACCATTCTCATAACTCTTAAGTCCCCAAGAGAAAAACAAAGGCATTCCAAAACATTCCGAGTTTGGCCTTTCCTTATCGCATATTTGTTTGGAAAAGTCTATTTTGGAGTAATGACCCAAAGTAGTACGCAGAGGTCTGATAACAGTGATGCATGTTAGTTGTATACATGTCACCGTGTATTCATTATGGTAAATGAGGGGAAAAAACTATTTATAGGCACGCTCCAAAATGCATCCATCAGAATTATTTTCTTTGCGGATTGCTAATGAGAATTCTCACTGCGAAAAAAGTTGTGTTTTTGTTTGGTGAAAACAATGGAAAGAATAATGATAATGGTTTATATAGCTTAACAACAAATAAGTGAAGTGACTTCTATTGCAGTGTCTAGTTGTAGTTGTAGATTATAGAATGTAATTGTCATTGTCAAAAGGTACAGTATGGAACTTTCTGGAGGTGGCACGTCACCTGCATAATTCCATGGAAGCACAATGTTAAACCCATACTTCTCCATAGAGAAAAGTTTTATGCCATACTACGGAAGATTATAGCCAAAGGAACAACATTTCCATGGAGACAAGCAGGAGGAGGCCCTGTGCCAAAACCAAATAAGAGTCAGGTTTGTGGAGCTGCAAGCCTGCTCAGAGTAAAGATGTTTGTTCTATATTTTTCAGTGCAATAAACACAACCAAAATGAAAGATATTTATTTTATTGTTTGGCAAAAAAAAAAATACATACTGTGGCTTTAATATTACCATGTGTCCTATGCTAGTTCTAAACCATTCTAATTCTAGCTAAGTTCGATATTTATGTTTTTCAATATTGATACTTTTTCAAATGAGAATCTAGTTTGTGATACTAGCGTAAGGATTTTTTTTTCTTTTTTTTTTTTTTGACAACCCTAATATACTCATTGTTCAAAAAAAGAAACAAAAATAATAACATTTATAAATAAAGAAGATAAAGGAAATGATGTTAAATGTAAATATATTCAGTCATATTTGGGTTATTTAACTTGATACACAGAAAATAAAAGTACACATATTTCATCTGGGACACTTTATTGACATAAGGCATATTTCAGCCCAACCAAATCCATTAGCAACCCACTCTCCAAGTCTCCACAAACCACAAGCAATATTAGCATTTCAGAAGCACAAGTATAAAGTATCAACACATTCCTCAGTATGAGATCCTCATGACTCTTTTGGTCCTGCTAGAGAATTGAAATAACAAACTTGGTAAATTAAAAAAGAAAATTAGTTAGTCGGTGTTGGCAATTAATATTTATTTCATGATAAACAAATTTAATATTTTGTTGTCTAATTCTGTTTACAGGTTCAAACAATCTGGCGAGTTAAATTTATCACAAACTTAAAGGAGACATATTATGCAAAGTTTATTTGTATTAGTTTATTAATTATGCTCAGAAAATTTCTGTTTTTAACTACCTCCAATACCTGCCCAATTCCCTTTGCTAACGTGCGTTCATTCTAAAAATCTGGACTCCAAGTCATACACATTATAAAGTTATAAAGGGGTTATAAAGAGTTATAAAGCCAGTTTTCAATTAAAACATGTCAATGAAAATCTGCTGCTTATGGTAAAATGTAACTTCTCCATTTTGAACTGGAAGCCAATGCTTGCATTTCTTTTACTAAGCCATTTTAGGTCATTTTTTGCTGTTTAAAATGAACAAAATGTAATGATATGGGAATGTAATAGTTTATTACTATGTACCAGACAAAAAGGTTGAATGTTCGATTTCTGCTCCCACTAAAGAAAACAGCCATTTTGTCCTTGGGTAAGACACCGCTCTCACCTTGTCTCCTGTATTGATTGAGTGTAAAACATTTTCCATCTGCATCTTTGTTGATAGATCTTTCTGTTCATTGTACCCAATCGCCCGTAGTTCCTTTTAAATACATTGTAAGCAGGCTGTGACCCGGGCAGGTTCCTTTGGTGTAACAGCGTACCAGATGTGGTTGTATACTTCTGTACCACACCATATGTTGTCTGTGAGATCTGCTTCTTTTCATACACGTCCAAAAAGCCTCACAAACATAAAGTCAGATTTACACGTCAACACCACAAATCATTCTAGGATTCTATAACGTTATGTGCAGGCTGTTGCAATATCAAAAGTTTCACAGATTATTGCAATGTATTAAATCATAAGCTTTGTGGTTCTAAAATAAAGTCAGAGCTGCAAACAACGAATTACTGTACAGGCTTAGACTACTATAAATAGCTGTATTATTTACTAAACTTTTTTTTCTAATGATTTTAAGCCTTTAAAACACAAAATAAACAACACTTCCGAATTTCCAGAATAGAAATGTGTACTATTTTGCAGCCTTAAAGTGTCAGTAAGTATTTTGCAGACTTAAAGTGTCTCTTGGGGTCAAAATAAGACTGCTGTGTGTGTCTGCATCTGATTATAAAATGTTTTGTTGTCCGATAACCAAGAAGTGCACTGTTAATTGTATTTCGCCTTACCATGACTCTGGCCTCTGAAAGTTGTTAAAAGCACTTATAAGCTCATAAAGTAGCTCTGTTTTTCAAGTTTTTAAGAGCAAAAATGCCTTTAATTGTATCTGAGCCTCACAAAAAGTATAATTGTCTTTAAGTATTTGTCAAGTAAAACAATAAAAAATATGAGGATTCTGCCGGTCTATAGAAAGATGTCCATTTTAAGAGTCTGGACAGTCCTTTGCTGTTGGTCACATGTGAGCTCTTGTGGAGCAGAAGGCTTCAGTTTGACCTGGGCCCCATAAAGAGGTGTGCAGTGATGAGCGACATGCACCCTGCTTGTTAACCACTCACTATGATTTACTTTCTCAACAGCCAGCTCCCAAACAATTTGTCCCTGGTTTGTTTGAAGAACAGACACTCAGCTGTACTCTCAATTTGGAAGTCGTGTACTCAGCAAATCTCGAGGTTATAGGGTTAACTGGAATGTTGCATAAATATGGTGTCCAATATGGTATCTGCATAAAAAATATTGAGTATATACTGTCATAGTTATTAGTCATACTCTTTGCTTTTGTGACCACCTTGATTATGTTCCATTTGTGTGAGTTTTATGCTGGATGTCCTCCCTACAGTGCCTTTCATTTACACAGGCAGAGTAATATACAGTACAGTAATATATAGTTTTGGACAGACTGCTGCTTTTTGTACATATGCCATTTGATTATGATCAAAAATTCATTAGCGTAAAAGAGTTTATTTAAAAATATACAATAATGCGTTGTTACCAAAGCACGCAGTAAAATCACACTTTACCTGCAGCCCTGACTCTGTTCCACAGAACCAAATAGTTTCACAGCAGCAAATGTCCATCAAACTGGGCTTTCACGCATCAGTCTCACGTCTTTAGAAAATCTGAACCGCAGAGTCCATGGGCTCCACACGGAGGAAGCGTGCCTGCTGTGGGCTGCGAACACCTTCCCTTCCCGTGCAGCGCTGGTACCAATGCAACATCTGTGTGCACGCTGTCTCGTTTGTCTCGTTTGTCTCTTGTTATCTCGCTTCTGTTATCCCGCTTTGAATTCTTCTAATTCTTCCTCCATATTACGGATCTGCCCCAAATATAGAGTAAAAACACATCCATTTTAAGTATCTGCACCAATTCCAGGCCAAATGCAGTGATTTTTTAAGGTCAGATAGAGACACGAACACGTAAGCAGCCATGTTTGTTTAAGACATGAACAAACATGGCTACTTATACGTAAAAAAGGCAAAAAAAACAACAACACAGAGGACAAAGAAACAGAGCGAATTTTTGCAGAATCAACAATTGACGCACCGAACTGTTATTTATCTCAGGTAAAAGAAATAATAGGCTATAATTAATGTTATGAGAATTTTCGAGAGATGTCTTCCGCATGTGAGTGACACGTGATACAAATTAGCAGCTGTGGTTGGACCGTCCCAAGTTAGGACAGAGTTTTCATGCTCTATGGTCTTGTTCCAGACCCTTCTAGATTCGAACAGAATGTAGAAGTGACCGGCTGGTCAGGCAACCGATTTTCAGTATTGACCAATCTGATCTGTATTGACACATTAGTGCAGTGCAATGCTGAAACAGACAGTCTGACTAATAGAGGGCTCTTTTTCAAAACAAGGACTATTGCAAGCTTGTTCACTTCTGCTTTCCATTTAGTTTAAAGTGACTATTCGACGAATGAGCATATACTGCTGGTCATTTTTACATAGCTATTCAACATAACATATTGCTCTTTGAAAAACTTGCAACTACAGAAATATTTACAACTGAAACTAAACAGTAGAAAACTTTGTAAGAGGTGAGAAAAACTAACCAGATGAATATTTCACATTCACATGGTTGCCGTGGTTACATCTTTACAGGAAATGACTTTCACACAGAGCCCATGAAACTATTTCCTAGTGTGTTCTCCACCAAATTATCAAAATGGCCTCCTCCGAATCCACCAGCTGTGAACTCATTCAGCAGCCTACACATTTACAGCTAATCAACTACAGGCTCTAGAAAATTACACTTAATAGCTTTCCAAAAATTACATTACTTTTAAGAGACTTGTGCCACTACTTAACCCAATAAACACACAGATTAATACATTACAAAACCTGTTAAAATAGTCTATATAATTCCGTCTATAAATCTTTTTGCATTCACTTAAAAGTATTCCATATGGTTATGCTGTTAGTCTTGGACCTGAAGTCAGACGGCGTGCCTGCCAAAACATTGCATTTGACAGTACAAATTTTCACTTTAGCAAAATCTAGCCTTTATTAACTTTGAATCATCGGGCAAAGAATGTTTTTTTATGCTCACAGCGAGACATGCATGTGCAGCAGTTAGTAGAAGTCCTATTTGGTGCCACCAGACTGGTTCAAATTAGACCTCTGTAGCCTTGGCGATAATTTGACTCCTAAAATAACAGCGGCTACTGTGTTTTTCAGGAGACTGGGCCTAAAGAAAAAAAATTGCTCAGGAAATCTACAGGTGCTGTCTTATACTGGCTTGAATTATGCCTTCACGAGGTATGCTATTGGAAAAGTGAAATCCCAAATGTCTTGTTTTCCTCTGGGCTGCTTCCTAATTGGATGCCGGTGTTCCGTGTGGGTGTTAGCAGCTAACATGTGCGCTGGTGGAATGGTTAGCGTGAGTGTGTACATGTCTGCCAGGTAATCCTCTGATTGCACTGATTAGTCACCATAGTTACTGTGAAAATACGACTGTGCACTGTAAATATGTCATCCACTGTTGTCATGAAGGATACTTGCAGTAGTCAAAATATAATTACAGCAGTGGCTCTCTCATGTGTAAATAGTCATTACATTTAACTATATTTTTACATTGAGACAAAAATATCTAAGGATTTGTGTCATAAAGGTGTATTGTGTAACTTTTCTAGCCACCTGCTTGTTTCCATGAAGTTTTTTTAAATAATTTATTTGACAATGACAGTGAAGTCATAGTCGCAGGCAGAGCATGCAGCTGATGCGACACATATAGTGTATATCTAGTGCTGGTTCTCAACTCCTGTCCCTGG
>KN474645.1:0-14638 GCA_000787095.1 Periophthalmodon schlosseri
CGGGAAGTCGGCCCTGCTGGAGCAGATCCGAGGCGGGACGCAGCTCAAAAAGGTGGAGCAGAACAACAGACCCGTGCCCGCCTCCACCACCGGGCGGGACGCTCTGCTCGACCAGATCAGACAGGGCATCCAGCTCAAGACTGTAAGTGCACTGCAGCTCATTAATTGAACTATTAATAATTTATATATATCGACCAATGAGTTTTTTCATAGCCGATGCAACCAACGGCCGATCAGCTGTGCCAGTATTTTTGGGGCAATATATATATAGGCCAGATTTTGATCATTTCTCCCTGAATTATATGATTTTAAAAAGCCAACAAACTTGTCAATGACCTTATTTCACTGCAAACATTTTGAGCAGTGCACTCTTCCCTTTAAAGTGTTATGAAGTCAACCGAAACAATATTGGCCTATGAGAGTCAATGCCGTTAGCCGTTACGCTAAAAAGTGCACTGAACCACACCATTTATTTATTATAAATTATCTTAAAATCTGGACCCAATCTTATGTCTTGTCTTTTTACCCCAGCCCACCTCTTTTTTCATTCAAGCTCAAATATAATCTTAACTCCAACCTGTATTTTAGTAATTATTTATCCGTTTTTTAATCCTCTCACATTCATGTGTCCCCAGGTGTCCGATCTGCCCGAGTCCAGTCCCCCCACACCAGCTCCCACTGCAGGCATCGTGGGCGCGCTCATGGAGGTGATGCAGAAGAGGAGCAAAGCCATTCATTCTTCAGGTAAAATCACTCATACTTGTAGGCTTTATACATTTTTTTTCATTAAGTAAAATTTGTTTAGTCCAGTACAGATATATTATGAAAGCAGCTTTTAGGATGGGCCTTATTGTGGAAAGGTGGTTAGTACTTAGTTACATTTACTTAAGTAACTTTTTAAAGAAAATTGTAAGAAATTCTCCTTTTCTAGCAGCATACTTTTACTCCTACTTGAGTTTTTGTTTTGTTTTTTTTAAGTAACAGTACTCTTACTTGAGTAAAAGTTTGGGTTATCCTTCCCACTGTGAGCCAGTCTACAAGGGACAGAAGCTTTATGTTAAATATGAAAATATGAAAAGATTTGAATATTTGTGTTTCTTGCACCTCTCCTTCAGATATGATTTAGTTTTTATCATTTTTGGGTTTATTCTTTGAAAATGGCAGATTTTGAGCATTATTTAATGTTTTGTCTTTCCAATACATTAACTTTAAACTATAGATCAGATCTTGACAGTTACTTGTTAAGTTACTCTTACTTGTGTAGTATTTTTCCTAAATACTTTTGTGCTCTTGACTAATTCCTTTGGCCACTACTTTGTGCTTCTACTTGAGTAATATTATTTAGTAATTATATAGCATTTAGTTATTATTTAAGTATCGCTACTCTACTAAATTTTGGCTACTGCAGCCACCTCTGCTCATAAGTCACGATATTCATCAAAATCTATTTTCTTTCAGACGAAGACGAGGATGACGACGAAGATGAAGACTTTGAGGATGACGACGAATGGGAGGACTAGAACACGACACTAAACTCTTAAACTCTTCCAGAATCGGACTTCACTACAATGTAATGTAAATGTTGTATGAACTCAGTACATATTTATTTTTCGCCTTTTCATTTTATTCTAATTAATCCGTGCAATACCTCATCCGTTCAATCTGCACACCTCCCTTCGCCTATCCTGTCCCGGGACGTCCCATCTTGTTGCTATAGAAGGCACTTAACCCTATCATCACCATTTTTGAATAATAGAATACAGCATACTAGAAATGCTTATATGAAGAAAAAACTGGGAGATAATTTTTAGTTTGTAATTTTTGTTTTTTTGTCATTCCTTGCAAAAGAAAAGGGATAGTATCTGACCAAAACAGCACAATTATAAGCTTAAATGTGAGAACGCTATTAGTCCTATCTTTTGTTTTGAATTAGAAATGGTAGACTTTTGTTGTTTTTACTTTTATTTTTTGACCAAACTACAAGGCGTCGGCTTCCATGTCTTCTACTTATATTTTTATGTGTTCGTTTGCACACTTTATATCATGTTTTTGTTTAATTTCTTGTGTGTTTGTTGGAAAAACAACTTGAGTTCACAGATGTTTTAAGGCTGAAAGTGGTGTGCTAGCAAAAAATGACTGACATTGTGTATACACAGAAAGAACTGAGTAGGCATTGGGCAGTTGGTGGTTGGATGGTTATGGAGTACTAATGCAGTTGCAATGTATTTACAAAAGTATATAATATTTTTCCTGAGTAATGAGCAGAAAAATAAGACTCAGAGACCAAAATGTCTTAACTTCCTACAAGTAAAAATTTTAAATCCATCTGATATTGAAAATGAATTGTTCTGTATTGAAATGTCAGCTCTAACCCATTTTAACACTATTCTTTTGAAAATCTAAGGCTATGTCCAAATGTCCACACTATTCCCTACTTTAGGCACTATTTTGGGGTCACGTAATTTTTAGTGGTGTTTGAATGTCAAGTTGGTTAAAAAGTAGCGCACAAGTTTCCCACAATGCACCTTGAAAAGTAGTGTCCAGCGCAGGTCACTAGACTGGTCAATATTGACCACAAGGCATCGCAACAGTGGGAAAAACCACAGCAGACAGCGACAGGTCTTTAACAGGACACAACACGACTGAATGAAAGCAGATGGAAGCGCTGCTTTATCGCACTATTGATCAGTGATTATGAATAAAACACAATTAAATAAACTGTTACTGTGTAAAGTTCACCCGAATGTAGTGAGCTGTGTGACTGAATCACTCTGTGAATGACTGCACTAAATAGTCCCCTAAAGATGCAGGGCTGTGTAGTGAGAGTGGGATTATGGACTAGGGTGGACATTCAGACACAGCCCAGAACTTTGAAATTTATCATTGCACTCTATCAAAGCAATTGACATTTTTGTAATATACAAAATGCTTGCTTATACTGGTTTCTAAATGTGATTTAAAATGCTTAAACTGTTTCCTAAACTAGTTTAATATAAAGCCTCTCATGCTACCAACTCTGCTAAAATTCTGCAATAGCTTTGACCTATGATCCATCTCATGTAAGTTACTATAACAAAATAACCGCAAACTGTTCCATGCCTATTGAAGACTATTGCAATTGAAAACTATGGCATTTTATATTTGTTCACTGTTACCTTTTGTTCCTCTTGTTACAGATGTGCTCCGGTCAGTATTTCAAATAGTGTCACATTATAATAAGTAATATATGACAGAATACTATAGAGAAACGTTACTACTCTACTCTTCTCCTGTCTATGATTTAACAAACTGTACAATGTTATGCAACGTGACTGTAAATGCCTCCACGTGGAGAAAAAAGCAAATAACCATGATGAACCAAAAGTGCGCGAGCAGCTTGGCGATGCGCGTGAGAATCGTTTTAACTGTTCGTCTTAAAAACGTTTTTACCGTCCTCCAGCTGAGGCCTGATGCTGCATCGAGAAGCCCTTATAACTGACATTGAACCTGTGAATGGGGCGGGAGGGAGGGGGCAGAATACTAAATTGTATACTTAAATAAATGTTAATATTTACAAAGATGTCATGTCTTTTTTTTTTTCTTTTATCTCTATAATCATTCCTGAAATTGTGACCACGTTTCAAGCACAATCAGCGGTAACACAAATTTGTCTTGTATATTTTTTATTGGTTTACTTGTCTCCTAGGGATGGCAAGATTATTTGGTTAATTGATGATCGTGATTATTCAGGTCACAATATAATTGTATGATAAACTAAAAAAAAAAGATAATTGTGATCATTTAGAAGCAAACACTAAATAAGGTCAAACTAAGTGTAAATTCTTTATGTGGTTATTAGTGACGTGTAATGTATTAGATCAGTGTTTCTCAAACTAGAGGCCGATCGATGTGGGTTTTTTCATGGCTGATTTTTTTTATCAAATTATATGATTTGAAATTGGAACAAAACTTATTTACAACCCTATTTCAAGGCAAACTTATAAGAGACCCATGGCCATGTAATCACATTTTGTGCAGTGTCCTCTTTGAACTACAGTGTTCAAATCCCTTTAGTCGGGCAGCGGTGGCGCCAGACATTTTTGGTTGGAGGAGCTATGGGAGTGCCAAGTTCTTCAATGGGGCGCTCACTTAACGTGTTAATTGAGAGTCTTGTATGGATGAGAGTCCACCCCCTCCCTCTACCATGTTTGCGTCGCTGTTTTAAACGAGTTAAAATGTAGTTGGCCCCTAAAAGTCTGGGGGAGCTATAGTGGAGCATTGGCCATTCTAGGGGAGGCTAGTGCCCACTCAAGCCCCCCCGATGCCGCCCCTGTAGTCAGGTGGTCCGCCAAACCAACATATCATAGTCCTATCTATATATGGACTTCTTGATCCAGAAATCAAATCCAGGACTTTTATCTAAGCAGAGATTTGTGGAGAAAATCTATCTATAAACTGCACTGTTAAGATTCTAACTTATGAAAATACTGTATGCGACTTACCAGACAGATGCGGTAACAAAACAGACTTTATTTGTACACTACAGTCAATAGAACACACAAATGTACATCCAATTGCTTGTAGGTGGAGTAACAAACAATAAAAAACAAGTGCTTTTAAATACAGAAAACCAACAAGTGATGGCAACATCTTCAGAAAAGGTCAGATTTCAGGTCTTTGACAAATCCACCTGAAAGGACAATAATTAGACAATAATTATAAGATTAATCCAGATTGTTCAAAAATTTAAATAAAAAGACAGCTAAAAAACAAGCAACAATTGGCCACTCACAATTAAGTTGAGTATAATTAGACTTTTTGATTAGCGAAGCATGCATTCCCCTCTTAATGTTCTAAATAGAGCTTTTTGTTTGAGTAATCACAGTAATTTGTCCATTTCCCGTCTGCCTCCCCTTATCAAACTGATTGAAGAAGTGTCTCTATTTTTAACGTGACGAGGACCAGAGGAATCCACAGACTGACAGCTCCTGTCATCTGCCCATGTCAACTGTCACACAGGCTCAGAATGGGTTTGGAGGCAACAATTAGCCTATGTCTGATGTTTTGACTTGAGGAAAACAAAAGAACCATTTTATTGGAAACACCCTTGTTGCTTTTTTGGAACTGTATATAACTTACAGCTCTTAATTAGTAGTCTAGCCTTGAAATCTTTTTGAAATATGTATTTTTATAATCATAGTTCTACTGTTGCTGCAGTGGAGATGAGATTGACAATCAGTCACCTCCCTCTCCCCCCTCTTCTCTACTCTTGTCTACGCCCCAGACAGATTTGTCAAACTGCTCCCTTCATTGCAATGCTGATTTATGTACCAGCTTGATCGAGTAGAAGCCTGCTCGAATTCATTCTGATTGGAATGCCTCACACTAGATCCTAAAATGTTCTAAATTAAGTAGTACCACATATAACGTGACTTTAATATATAAAAATAAAACAGGCACTTTATATCTTGATGGGGGTCCAGCACCTGTCTTTGTTATGGCTTTGCCTGAAATGGTCCACAGTATAGCATTAAACTTATCTATCTAGCATTTATTTAATGCAGTTCATACAGTCAATGGTATTTGACTGTATAAAAAAACGTACATAGTGCCCCATTTAAGATCAGCTATATGCTTAAATCTTACCCTTTTCAGTGAGAACATACTGCTCCCCCTAATGGCCGCCATCAGATCATCTCTCCCAGACCTCTGTGGTGGAGGAAGACTGGACGGTTCTTCTCGTTTTTTTACCGACGGCTTCAGGTTGTTCCTTAGCTCCTTCAAAATGTCCCCACTCTCCTTTTCATTGGTGCCATTTTTCACTTTCTTTGTCTTGGGTTTCCTAATCTGAGTTTTGTTGCACACTTCCTGTTGCTTGACCATTTCCGCAATCTTTCTTGTTGGTAATTCTGGGTTCAGAGAAGTTAGAGTGTTTTTTGGTTTTTCCACTGTTTTTGCAGGTTGGGATGTTTTTTTCTGCATCTTATTTTCTACTGATTGGCTTATAACTTGTTTAACTACCTCTTCTTGCGCCTTTCTATCTTGCATTCTCTTTTGCCGTTGTTGGTCTTGGTTACGTGTTAAAATACTTGTTGCTGCCATTCTGGGACCGGGTAGCTCAAACTGGTAGCCTAGCTTTAGCAACGTAGCATTCTCTCTTAGCATCTGCACCATCTCCATCTCTGCTTTCCCGCCACAGATGTGCCTTTGGTTGTGAAATCTTAGCTCAACCAACGTCTGATTTTGACGCAGCGCTTCCATTATCGCTAGGATGCCTTGTCCGGATACAAAGTTGGACTCAATGTTCAAGTTTTTTATCGAGCTATTTTCTTGTAACATCTTAGCAATCGCAAACGCCACTTTGTCGTCGGCATGAGTATTGGCAAGACTGAACAACTGGACATAGGTATTTGTGCAAAGAGCTTCAGTAAAACGTAGTAAAATATCTTGAGAAATGTCTTCTTTGTTGTTGAGATTTACTTCAATCAAAGTTGGGTCATTCTTCAGTATCTGCTCCAAAGCCGTGTCTATGACGATTGGGTTTTCGCTCGGCTTGTCCAGGCTTAACTCTGGGATTTTTGTGTCACTTTTTGATGGATTAGCAACTTTGGATTTGATCTCCTTTATGCACTTCTTATCTTCTTTTGTAGAACCATTTTGCGGCGGCTTGCTTCTTTGCGTAACTCTTTTCTTCATGTTGTTCTTGGAGGTCTGCTTGTTTGCGTTGGGCGTCTCTAGCTCCCCCCGCAGGCAGCTCTTATCTTGCGTCTCCTTCTGGACACAATGACAGGAGGATATAAAATTAGGCCCGGCTTTGACATTCAGCAGCCCCTGACTTTTAATTAAGAAGCCAGTTAAGCGCTGGCCTGCCACACAGTCATTAAAGCTGGCATTTCTCTCACATCATATTTTTAGACCGTTTCAGTCAACACTCAAAGGGCTGAGGACTGGGGGAAATTACACTTCAGAGATATTATTTAATGAACCAGGAATAACTCAATCAGTGCCTCAACCATTTAAAGTTTATATTCAAAACAGTTGTCCATCAAACTCGACAAGCCTTAAAAGATACAGTTTCCTCACTATGCTCTATTCCGTGTTTCTAAAATACTTTTTGACACTGCTGTATTGGTATTTCAAACTTTAAAAGCCTATAGACAAAAGTTTTCTTAACTTTCTCTTTAGATTAGACGTCTGTCTGGCAGCATTCGTGAAACTTTTCTGGTGAAGGGTCTACGATTTGCTTGACTCCATGCTTGAAATGTTCTACAGTATGGCATTAAACTTTTCTATCTCCATGGAAACGAGCAGGCCAAGTTACAGGTTAGATCTGTGCATAAGAGATCCAGTTCATTGTAAGACAAATACATCTGCAACTCAACAAATGCAAAATAGCTGGGATTTATGCCATACTGTGGAACATACCAGGTGAAGCTATGTTATTTCCATGGAGACAAGCAGGAAAGTTACATAGTGCCCCATTACACACGGAAAGGGGCCTAATCAAGGAAATGTATACCAAACAGCCAGACCAATCCCTCCTCCTCCTTCACCTGAGCGGGCTTGGCCTCGTCTTTCTCCCCCTGTATTAGCTTCTTGTTCTCCTCCTCCCAGTACTTGAGCAGAGCCTCGCGGCTGAAGGTGCCCCCTGGTGCTTTGGCGGTCTGGTCCTTCTGCCTCAGCCCGATGGGGATGTTGGTGTCTGGGTCCAGATGATCCAGCTCCTGCTCCAGCTCCTGGATCTCCTCCACAGACAAAGAGGCCAACAGCTCGTCCTCATCCACCTCCTCGTACCTACAGAGCTCTCGCCGGTAGCCAAACATAGTCAGAGCTAAGAGGAGAAATGCCACTGTTAACATAAGACGATTACATAAACGCAATTATCTGAAGCAATTCTAGTTATTTTTCTTTTAAGTTTTACTACTACACAGAAAAAAGGCACATGTGATAGGCTTCTTTTTTTACATCAGATGCCCTTCCTAATACAGCCTTTCTTGTTAATCTAGTATAAAGTCCAGTACAAAAGGGGATCATGCGTCATGTGGACACAATTAGGATTAAAAGACTACAAATTGGCATTACTTTATCCAATCCATTCCATGTTTATTGGTATGGCACATTTTACCACCATCATCAAAGTACTGCGCAGAAGTTAAAAAACTCATAATGGCATCTACAAAGCCAAAAGTATAGAGTTAGTTAAAAAAAATGAAAATAAAAATTCTGACTGTTACCGAAAGAAGCATTGCAAGATCTGCTTATAATTCAAATGATTTTAATATATATTTTTATGATAGCCTACATATGGCATTGTATTATTAAAGAAGTACTAAATTTAACAAGTTTATCTCAACTTCAAAAGCAGAACTAAATCTAGATGTATTGTATTTTCACTCACCTTAGAAATGTAACGTTCTATGGGTTGACTCGTGGTCCATGAAAATTGTGCTCTACAGGATGCTGTGGTGTATCTCAGCGTCCTACAGCAGAGATCTGAAGACCATCTGAGACACAAAGCACACATGCCCCCCTCATACCCCCCACCCCATATGGGACTGGGTCTTTTTTTAGTACACTGGACATCAGGGGTCAACAATATAATCTCCGTGCTGGTATGTGAGTCCTGTGATTGGCTGGGGCTCTGGACTCCTCACCATCTCGTGCCTAAACACAAATGAACCTGCAGCACTAAAGGGAGCCTTGGGATGCACGGTTATGTAACGTGTGGACTAAAGAAGTGGTTTGAAGCACTTGTGGTCCCAAAGGAAGGTGTGGTTATGTCCAGGCAAGCTGTGAGAAGTACATGGTTGAACTTGTTTACACTGAGCATAACAACACAAGCTGCTCCTTAGCGCCAACTTTGTTTACACTATTAGTCTATATTTACTAGCACTGGGCTAGCAGTGCTATTGAGAAGCTTGTGAAATAAGAGACTGACCAAAACAGGAGACATATACTGATACTGGTCTGTTGTGGTGACAAGCTGAACCTACCAACATTTTAACCAACCCCAAAAAGAGATAAAAGTCACCACTGGGAGCTCAGGGTAGAGCTGCTGCTCTTCCACGCACGTTTGGTCTATTTCAAAGACATAAGGTCTGGGACCATATCTTATCTCCCCCAGTTTCGATGGCTGTGATTGGCAAGCAATTCGCCAATCAGAGAAACACATTGTGTGTATCTACCAAAAATTGGTACTTGCATAAAAAAAAGTTTTACCTAGTATCAAAGCTCAAAGAAATGAGAAACTGCCAAATGAACAGGCGAAGCCCTAAACAACACTGTCAGTTTGAGGTGAAAGGAGTTATTTACATTGATCTGAATGTTCCCTGAGATATTTCAGAGAAAATGGGGCATCTGAGACAAATACAGCTGTGATTGGTTTGCCACCAAACATTTTGGAGTGAGCATTTTGCTGTGAGCTGAGTGCTAGCATCAGACCAATAAAAATCAAACAGAAGGTTCTAGTGTCTGGCTTGTTAGGCTGGGATGACACTGAAGAAGATGGGTCACAGATTTAGTTTAACCATATTGTTTCTGAAGACTCAACCCCAGTGCCACTATCAAAGGTGTTAGCCTGGACATAAAGAAGGCATCTATTACTGACAAATCTTCCATGATGCCTGTGAGAGTAAAATGTTTGGAGATAAGATGATTTGTTGTTTGGTCGCTCGGGTAACAGACAGTCACTCATCACTACAGGCCTTAAACCAGCAGCACTGTATCGGGTATCACATCAAGTGGAATGATGATGACTGACATGACAGCGGCCTGAGCCTAAAGCTGATGTAAATTTGACCTCTGAACTGGAATTGTCAAAGATTACTGTCCAAAGCCGGTACTAATTGTCAAGTTATAACATGAGCACAACTGGAAAACCAATAACAAGCTAGATATCTTAACTTTTACATTATTTTGGGAACTTTCCAAATATGAGTTAATCCAACTTTTAGTGCCAATATATTTTTAGGTTGCTCTTAAGTCTTGATTTAGAATTGGAGGTGTGATTGCTTTGTGACCTGCCAAAATCATGATATTATTGTTGTGGGGTTCTGGGCTAAGAGGTTAAATTTAGTCTTTCAAGTTGACAGCCAGAGGAACAGACCACAACTTCACACTATGAGCTGACCACATACAAATCATGACATTTTCTAGATACTCAGAATTGTATTGTGTATTAATGTAGCAATATTTTACACTATATATGTTTCTTTTATGTTAAACAGATACACAGATATCTTTAGTTGAAGCTGGATTTTTGGGTGAAAATGCTTCCCTGGGATCAAACTAAAAAAGTACAATTTCTTTAAACAGTTACTCAAGTAAATGTATTATGGTTAAAAGTAATTGATTACTACCCACCAATAAACCAATAAACCAACTTTATAAAGATGTGAGCTTACGTAAGAAAAAAAAAGAAAGGACAAAAATATCACAGGGGTCTGAATCAATGAGCGAAGCACTAAACTCTTTTTAATCTCATGTGAGATGAGTTTAATTTTGTTTAAAATGATGGGTGGTAAATGAGCTCCTTTGTTTCACATCACTGAAATAAACAAATCTGATTGCACAGTTCTGTCGGAATATGGCTTGAGGCATGACGGAGGGAGTGGTGACCAGACTGATCTCTCTCTGTGTAAAAACTGAAATGATTGTAAACTTGAATGGACAATAGATTGGACTGTTAGATAAGATGGGTCAGTTGCCAATATATAATAGAAATGTACTGAAATATATTTGACACAGAATAATGCAGATCTTATAGCACACAAGGATACTAAATACAATAAATTAAATTCTTTATTTTACATTTTCATAAAACAAAGTCAAAAGTAAATTATACGTAGACACAGTTTGTGCCCATTATTGCACAATCCATTAACAATTATTTTACTTTTAATCATTCGCCGTTCAGTGGTCTGGTTATAAGTGGCAGTGTTTCAGATCATTAAGAGGATGTGCCATGATCATACTGTAATTATTCAGTAGAAGCTTTTTAATGAGACTGATTGATGATTAAATATGCTATTGATGCAAGAATTGTATAACATTATACAAAATTTGTAAATTTTTTTGTAAATAAGTGCATATTTTTTATGTTTTTAAATAATGACTTTAACATATGTATAAGTGCATTTAAGTTGGAAAGATATGACTTTTATCATTAGGCCCAAACCAAGAAACTAATTAAAATGCGTCCAGAGTCCAGAAAATGGCAAAAAATCAAGTAGTAACCAAGAATTTATCGCCACGTGCAGCTTTAATTTACATTAGATATTGTTCAGTCGACAACATGCAAATTTGTATAAATATTTTATCCTTATGCAAAAAGATTTGGCCCAAGGTAGCAACATAATTCAGGGCTAGCATGTATTTCCATTGCCACTATAATGTTTTATTAATATGGAGTGACATTTCACTGCATACCCAAGCTCACTCTGTGACTGAGTTGATTTGTTTACTATTGGGGCCCCTGATGTTTTGACGGGTGGTCACAGAGGACAGGCTATAGCCTATGTATAGTCTCTTGCTTTCTCTCTATTTCTCCCTACAGATGACTTTTCCATAGAGATCATTTTCTTTAAACAGTAGATAGTCTTTGATTCGATTTGGTGCTTTGAGGGACATGATGCTGTGGCAGCCCTGGTGTCTTCTGATGACCACTCTGCACAGGTGGGACAAAGGTCTGGGGTTGGCTGCAACAAAACAGAATAAAATGACAATATTGGAATTAATCTATTTATCTGTTTATCTATAAATGTCATAACGGTGTCTGGTCTTACATATAATTTCTTGAATCTGTGGCCATTCCTTCTGATTTTCCAAAATCTTTATCAGTTTGTTGCAGAGAGAAACTTGCCCAACATATTCAAGCAGGATGGACACCACTCGACCAGCTAAGTTCACCAGCCATGACAGACCGACAAAGTCACAGAACTAAAACAGAAAATAGTAATGTATTACTTATCACACAAAGTGCTACATTGTGTTGAGAGCTAAGTGGTCCTAATATGGATCCCTGGAGAACACCACTTTTACTAAAGAGCATATCTTTATATATTTATATATGTCAAATTGTATTTCATTTCATATTTCATTGTCTGGAATTTATTGTGTTTGCAGTACACCTCTAATTGAATAAAAGATCTTTTTGTCTTTTTTTTTTGTCTTTTTTATCTTTATTTATACAGGGAGAGCTTAATGAGAGCACCAGACTCTCTTTTTCATGAGTGCCCCATTAAAATACAGTACAATACAAACAAAAACAAACAAAACAAATAACTGCATGTCCATTTAAAACATTAAAAACAGGTGCAGGTGTGAGTATAAATGTATATCACCAGATTATTGAAGTGCATTTGTGGTACCAATGTATCCAGTTTTGCATGTTCATGAAATGTATTCCATTTTTGGGAAGCAAAATAACCAATTTTAGTTCTAGTGCGGCCAGTTTTTAGATCTGTTTGATTTGCCCAGGCTTTAAGGTAGGGCTGGGCAAAAACTCAGTTAAATCGATTAATCAAATTTGAAGTTCAAATCAATTTATTTGGAAGAAAATCGATTTTTTTTCCCCACTTGCATTGGAAATTGCATTGCTCACTGCAGTCATAGGGACCAAAGTTGAGCACAAGGCCATGCAGCACTGACTGCTCTGAAATCAGTGACGTTAAATTAAATGTTGGGGCTGCATGTTTCGTGCAATAGTTTGTTTTATCTCATTCATAAAAGATTTCCCCCAGTGGCCAATGGGTTTAATATGACCACTTCTGAATACAGTCTTTTTAGTTTTGACAATTTTCTGTAGTTTGCAAAACATTTTTAGTGGAGGTAAAAAATCGGAAATCGAATCAAAAATTGAATTTTTGGAGAAAAAAAAAATGACAATTTTGTTTTTAGGCAAAATAGCCCAGCCCTACTTTAATGTAATCTAATTTAGATGTGATAGTACATACATCTATAAGTATAATTCCCAGTCCCTTCCTTGTCTTGAAGTTTTGCATATCAAAAAGGCCTAAGGGACACTAGGCCTATCTGAGTTTGACCGGGACCAATTTGATGCCTGGGAATTGGGTTTGTTAGTAATATTGATATCAATGAAGTTACACGACCTCTGATAATTTCTTTCATGTCAACAAGATATTCTATGTGAAATCTGCACATTCATTTGTTTTAATGCAGAATCTAAGTCGGTGGGCACTGATTTTGTCAAAGAGCCACGTGAGACGCTGTTTATCATATGTGTAAGGAGTCCCTCCAGTGTTAGTTTGATATAGTCACTCAATAGTTTTGAGACCCTATTTAAGTGAATGCCATCGTGGGCAAATAGATTAAGATTTCCCACCGTGTCTATAAGCAGTTTGAAGTCACTTTCCAACACCTCAGACTGTTGTAGTTTAATGTCATTGGAGCCAATGTGCAATATCACAGTGGATATGTCCCCCGGATTGAGCACAGTGTTTATGTGTGATACCTGAGCTCCAGATTGGCACTCGGTTTCAGCTCGTGGGATGACTACATGGCGTACCATAGACAGACTGATGAGGAGCCGGGGCAGGTCTTATTCAGTGAAGGACGCTATTCCTTTACCAAGCGAGGCTAAGCTGATTGATGATTAATCGCATGTTGAAGTGGGGACTTTTTACCTTCTTTTCCACGTTTTGTAGTATCTTGGGACATGGGAATTACTGTGATGCCACTGTGATGTCCCACGAGGATCTAAGAGGGGATGGTAACTCCTCATGACTTGGTAGACATGGAAACTCAAGAATGTTAAATCTGACAGCTCCAATGGCTGCCTCTGATTAGGACTTGCATAATGATGTGAGCGCTTTCCCTTTTGTTTACTATTTGTAACGAGGCACCAGTTGTGTGAGGGAGTAGAAGAAGTTGGACCCTTTGGTTTAGTTGCACCATGACAACCCCATGTATCATGACAAACAACCAGAGTTGTTGGCTGACTGCATCCTGCGCCAGCAGAAGTGGAATTTAAACCTGGAACAGCTACGGTCGCATCTAATTCATCATGGCAATGGACATGGACTTAGATTTTCCCACTGTCACCACCAAGCTCACGAGACCGGCTCTGGGTTTGAGTCATCCTCGCTTCCAAGAGTAGAGTGCAGTCACAGTGTGTCAAGCCACCCAGTAACACCAGAGCCCCCATTAAGATGACTTGAGACAGATCAACTCGACACACTCCACACTCTGCCAGGTATGTGTTTGACACGTAATGTAGAAATCCTGTTGCAGTAGCATCATAGTATAAGAATATTTACGCCAGCTCTTTTTGTCTCGAGCTTGTAATTTTGATTTGATGCCACTGATTTTTGAGTAAAAATGCCCTATAGTGTAGAAGTTTTTTCCACCGTGCTCGGAACGTGGAAGTGGGAAAAGGAACACGGATAAGTGTAATGCTGATCTCCCAGCAGAAAAGTTACATAGTGAACCTTTGAAGTTAGTTCGACCTGCACTCATTTGCTGTAGCAATCAATAATTGTTGCCCTTTCCTGATACAGCAAATATGATATAATTATGTTTTACAACTCACAGTAGCCTTCTCCTCCTGGTCATGACTGTACTCCACGTGGTCGTCCCAGCTGTCATCATGGGAACAGCAGAAGCACTTTTCAGCGTCGAGCCCCTGGATCAGCAGCAGCCT
>JACM01070775.1:0-11392 GCA_000787095.1 Periophthalmodon schlosseri
ATCAGTAGTGGTGGTACTTGTAGTAGTAGCAGTAGTGGTGGTATTTGTAGTAGTATTAGTAGTAATGGGGCAGCAGTGGCTCAGTTGGTAGAGCGCTCGTCGTCTGGTCCGAAGGTCGACGGTTCAAATCCCTCTGACATGATGGTACATCCACTGACACGCAGGTTGTTGGTGCAGTTCCAGCTCCCACAAATGAATGCTCTTGTGTCCTTGGGCAAGACACTTAACCCACTGTGTATAATATACTGGTGTATGATTGTGTGTGTGAATGCCTTGAAGGTAGAAAATCTATATAAATATGATTATTGTTTCTCAGAATGAGCTGTTGCAGATGTAGCGTACATATGTACTTATACTGCAGTATGTATACTTAAGTACACAGAAATTAGTCCACATTTGATCTATACGAGTACAAAAGCGCTTCTCCCCCTCTGTCCAGTGACACGGCGAGCGTTTTGAGCGTTTTGAGCGTTTTGAGCGTTTTGAGGTTTTTCAGCGTTCCGAGCGTTTTGAGCATGATGTAAAGGGTGTCAGCTGGGCCAGGTCTGTTAATTCCTCACAGGTGTGGCTCAAATGACAATAGCAGCTGCCATTTTGGAGCAAATCAAAGACTTGCCCTGGAGGGTCTCTTCAGTCTGGCATGTGAGCGCAGTTTAAATACAGGACAGAGTAAGTAGTTCAGATGACAGTGAGCGGTTGGAATGTTTCATTGTTGTTGCACAAATGAGTCTTTGGATCGCTGTCACTGAGAGCTAGCGTGTCATTTTTCATGTTTTTCCTTGGTATGTTTCAGATAGTGAAGCTGGTATGAGATGGTGCTGTTTGGATGAAGCTGGGATCTCCAGTTTAAATGCCTCACACACAGAGGTGGAGAGGTCGTTTTCTCTTTGTAGCTTTAAAGCTCAGCATGTTCTGAAAGTCCATACAGTACACTACAGTAGGACAGTTGTAATCGCATGTGTTTGTTGTAATTACATTTATTTGCTGGTAGATTTGTTGCCAGTTAAAGCAAAAATTGAATCATAAATGGTTTTGGGTCTAGCAAGTTAAGTTAGCTATTATTTTATTTTATTTTTTTTATATAGTTCTTTTATTTTAAATTCTCATTTTCCCCCATAGATTTATTTTTTTATTTCCAGCTCCAGGAGTTGGGCAGTGACTGTTGAGCTCCATTCTATTTCACACACTATATTTTCACTTTGAACTGAGTCACTTTTCTTGGTGGAGGTGCAGCTTGCTAACAGTGAAAACAAAGCTCTTAGCTTTGGCACACACAAAAGCTAATGTAAACTTCCATACCCATTTTGTTATGAGTAATAAACAGCCATGTCAGAGGCTAAACCCAAAGCCAAATTAAGCTAATGGCAAAGTAAAATAGCATGGCTTAGCGCTAAGTCGCTAACTGAAATGAATCTTCATCTAAGCTGATGCAATGCATCCTTAAGCCCTGTACAGTACAAATAGTGATTAATGACACCATAACAAAAGCTTTCATTACAATGACCGGGATAAGACTGCAACAGGTTCAAGAAGGAGACTCACCCTTTAAAGGAGACTCACCCTTTAAAGGAGACTCACCCTTTAAAGGAGACTTTACCTTTAAAAGAGACTTACCCTTTTAAAGGAGACTTACCCTTTAAGAAGGAGAGAGACTCACCCTTTAAAATGGAGACTCACCTTTTAAGGAGACTTATCCTTTAAATGGAGAGAGACTCACCCTTTAAAGGAGACTTACCCTTTAAAGGAGACTTACCCTTTAAGAAGGAGAGAAACTCACCCTTTAAAGGAGACGTACCCTTTAAAAGGAGAGAGACTCACCCTTTAAAGGAGACTTATCCTTTAAGGAGACTTACCCTTTAAGAAGGAGAGAAACTCACCCTTTAAAGGAGACGTACCCTTTAAAAGGAGAGAGACTCACCCTTTAAAGGAGACTTATCCTTTAAGGAGACTTACCCTTTAAATGGAGAGAGACCCACCCTTTAAAGGAGACTCACCCTTTAAGGAGACTTACCCTTTAAATGGAGAGAGACTCACCCTTTAAGGAGACTCACCCTTTAAAATGGAGAGCGCTTACCCTTTAAAATGTATTTACATGTAGATGCAGGTAAGGACAAACTTTCCATATTTGAATGAAACAAGTCAGAACACGTGCAGTGTCGTCTTGTGTCATTCAGGGGCCATGACGTCAGAACCCTGGAGTTGCGTAAGCTGTCATTAAAAAGTGGTTGAAGCAGGTGGCGGCTTATGGCGACAGTAATAAAAAACAAGTTCATTCTGTGGGATTCTGGAGGTTAAGATGGGTTAAAATAAAGAATCTCTCATCTTCATATAACTGAAGTCAATATACCAAACTGTATAAGTGGCGTTATCGTGTTTGATGAGGATTGAGTCAGTTTTCAGTCTTAATATTAGTTGAACAGTGAGTCACTTTTCTGGCAGGAGGTGCAGCTTGTTACCAATGGCAACAAAAGTCTATAGTCACGACCTATTTGAAAAAAGCCCAAACTACAGATTTTAGTTTGATTTGAAACTCCCATCAAAAACTCAATCACATGTGTCACACATAACATATATTACACCAACTTTACCCAAAACAAACTGGGAATTGAACCTAAAAAGTGGATTCATTTTTCAAAATACCTCATTATTTCCATATAACAAAGTAAAGTTAGTTTTGTCCCCAGTGCAGGTTAAGCAGCTTTTAGGGACAAAGTGTTTTAGTGTCTGCAAACCAGAAAGGGGTGAAGCTTGTTACCAAGGCAATAACAGCTAGATCTATGTGAGCCTAATGCACATGTTTCAGTTTGATTTGTAAAACCCATAGAGAAGTCATCCAGACATGGGAAGGACAAGCTAAAGTTTCAGAAAATAAGTGGTCTGGGAATTGAACCCAAGACACTGCAGCGAGGGGGTAATTCTAACCTCACTTTGGCCCCAAGACACAACACGACACGACAGACAATGTATTTAATCAGGCCTAAGAAACGCCACAGTAAAGTGAGTCCTCCATGTTGTTCGCCTGCCCCTGGTCATAATGTTATGCTGGTTTTGTGACTTTGAAAAGGTGAGAGATTTATCAGTTTGAGAGTTGGTTAAAAAATGAATGGCGTTTTCAATGGAAAGTTCGATGAAGTGAGCGGGCGCCAGATGCAGTGTAATATACAATTAAAAGCCTCAGTGTTCAGAGCCAAATATGAAATGAAAGATTTAATGTAATTGTACTGGAGCCATGGAACCATCGGAGCTGATCGAGGCTGTAGTGTGCAGCCCCCAGACTCACATGAGGCTGTAGTGTGCAGCCCCCAGACTCACATGAGGCTGTAGTGTGCAGCCCCCAGACTCACATGAGGCTGTAGTGTGCAGCCCCCAGACTCACATGAGGCTGTAGTGTGCAGCCCCCAGACTCACATGAGGCTGTAGTGTGCAGCCCCCAGACTCACATGAGGCTGTAGTGTGCAGCCCCAAGACTCACATCAGGCTGTAGTGTGCAGCCCCCAGACTCACATGAGGCTGTAGTGTGCAGCCCCAAGACTCACATCAGGCTGTAGTGTGCAGCCCCCAGACTCACATGAGGCTGTAGTGTGCAGCCCCCAGACTCACATGAGGCTGTAGTGTGCAGCCCCCAGACTCACATGAGGCTGTAGTGTGCAGCCCCCAGACTCACATGAGGCTGTAGTGTGACTCACATGAGGCTATAGTGTGCAGCCCCCAGACTCACATGAGGCTGTAGTGTGCAGCCCCCAGACTCAAAAAGGCTGTAGTGTGCAGCCCTAGACTCACATGAGGCGACTCACATGAGGCTATAGTGTGCAGCCCCCAGACTCACATGAGGCTGTAGTGTGCAGCCCCCAGACTCAAAAAGGCTGTAGTGTGCAGCCCTAGACTCACATGAGGCGACTCACATGAGGCTATAGTGTGCAGCCCCCAGACTCACATGAGGCTGTAGTGTGCAGCCCCCAGACTCAAAAAGGCTGTAGTGTGCAGCCCTAGACTCACATGAGGCGACTCACATGAGGCTATAGTGTGCAGCCCCCAGACTCACATGAGGCTGTAGTGTGCAGCCCCCAGACTCAAAAAGGCTGTAGTGTGCAGCCCTAGACTCACATGAGGCGACTCACATGAGGCTATAGTGTGCAGCCCCCAGACTCACATGAGGCTGTAGTGTGCAGCCCCCAGACTCAAAAAGGCTGTAGTGTGCAGCCCCAGGCTCCAACGATTTACAACTGAGCTGTTTTTACTCTGCTTGGTTTAAAAATCATACAAACAAACATGGAGGAACCCAACAGAAGAAGTGTACATTTAATTATGTCACAATATGAAACTTTAGTGTTAGAATTATTATTTATATATTTTCAAAAATGCCCAAACCATTTAAAACAAAACAGTGAAGTTAATTGGTTTTCATTTGTTCAAGTCCTCAAGGTGCTGTCCCAAAGTCTTAAACAGAACTCGTTCATTTTAAATGGTTTGCAATGGCCCAAAGTTCTTCTAGTTTATGCATTCTGAGCATTCTAATTATTTACCCAATAAGTTTAACCGTGTCAGGAGGGACTATGTCTCTGGGCTGGCCTGGGAGCGCCTTGGGGTCCCACGGGAGGAGCTGGAGGAAGTGTCTGGGGTCTGGGAGTCCCTGCTTAGACTGCTGCCCCCGCGACACGGCCTCGGATAAGAGGAAGAAAATGGATGGGTGGATAGTTTATAAGAGCTTTTTACAACTCTCTGAGACCAGAGCAGCCATGACTTTAAAACTAACAGCAACTAGCATGCTAACACACACTTCCTGATTATTGGACAATAAAATGGTTTCTATTTAGATGCAGACAGCTGCAGCAGACACATTTGGACCCGAAGAGTCGTGTCTAAATGACTCTGCTCCTGTGATTTTGTTAGGACCTGAATAATCATGATTTTGATGAACAGAATCATCTCCACATCACTTTCTTCTTGAGTTTTATATTTGAAATTAGGTTCCGATCTGAAGTACTTTCTCCTGTATCGTTCTTATGGCCAGAAAACTTTTGAATTACCCACGAAAATGAATATAAGAAAGTACGGTCATGGAATAAGCTAACAACTTCTGAAGAGACGGGCCGTCAAATTAAAATAAGTATAATTGAAAAGAACATTGCTAGCTTAAGTGTAATTTGCGTTCAGGATTTGTTTTGAAAAGGAACCTGAACTTTCGGTCTTTATCTCAGAATACAAATGTGTCTGCTGTGGGAGATGTCACGGCCAGACGTTTTATTCTGCTGCCGTTTGTCGCCTTCTCCAATCCTCTGGTGTCTGAAGACGTGTCCTGGGGAAACACATATAAAGTTTGATAGTTCAATAAAAGTTGTATTTGCAGTTTTTCAAATATATGGAGGAAGAAATGAGCTCAGCGAGTGTGCTCAAGTGTTTCCAATAGTAATGTTTTACTTTTTTTTTTTAAAGCATTTGTCATGAAGAAGAAGAGGAGGTGAAGAGGCTCGTTTGGGTGATTATTCCGCTGCTGTGTTGAAGATGAAGCGTAGGAACTGATGGCATTCTTGTTGCAAGGTGAGTTGCTAAAACTACTTCTACAAACTACTTTGAGTCCAAAAGAACCTTTGGCTGAAGTTGTCCCTAAGTGACTAAAGGTTTTAATGTCCTGTATTACACAAAATGGACTGGAAATTTAAGCCATGTTCGAATACTGTTCCCTCCTGAAAAACACACCTGGAGTTGTGTTTTGTTTCATTCACACATGTTTGAGTAACACTTTATTATTAGTCTGTCTACATCTCCAAAGCTCAAAATGCTCTGTTCCACCTTGTGATGTCATGAAGTGGTAGTTTTCAAGTTAACAGCTCATTTTACCTGTAGTTCAGTAGAGATTGAAATTCCAGGGCTGAAATGATCCAAATGATTCTAGTGAAGGTGTGTGGAGTTTAAAAAAACAGTGGAGCACTTCCTGTATTACCACATGACATCACAAGGTGGAACAGAGTGTTTTCAGTTTGAGAGAAGAACTCAGCCTAAATCTGCAGAGTTTGTGTGTTAAACATGTGTGAATGAAACAAAACACAACTCCAGGTCTGTTTGTGACGAGGAAACAACATTAGAACAGAGATCAGAACATACTGTAATGTGGGGCCTTTAAGTGGCAGTTTGGAAAAAAGTTGAGAAGAAAAGTAGTAGTTTAAATCTTCATAATAATTAGTTTTGAGTGTGATCATAACAGTGATGTTGCCAGGTAACAGTCACCTCTGCATGTGTCATACCTGCTGCCCACGTCCAACCAGGAAGTAAAATTACCACCAAAATAATAATACAAAAATAAAAAATAATACAAATAAATAAAACAAATAAATTAAAATAAAAAAAAAATATATATAAAGATAAATAGGCATGATTAGTAAAATAAAATTATGTTCCATATGTTGTATTGAAATGACCAGTCTAACCGGTCAAATGCATTTTAAACTTTGTACAAAGCTCCATCTGTAGAGCCGATCAAACCATTCTCTCTAAATGCTCTTCAGATCAGAGTTAATTGCAGAGCTGGATCTTGTGGATCTTGAGTCATGTTTAAGGCAGTAATGACGAGGTGCAGTGTTTTGGCTCTGACTTGAAATAAGCCCAGCGTGATTCCTGTTGCTTTTATCTGTCATGTGTTGCTTTGCGTGTGTCTATATTGTGTTGCTATGGAAACGGGGGCCAAAATGCCAGCCGCTGCAACCTTTGTGAAATGTCGATGTCCCAGCTCTTTCTCGTTTTTTAATGATTTCTGTCACAGCTGGAGTTGTCATCTTTAATCCGAATCCCTGTCCTGACTTTGCACGCTGGCTTTGTCTCACAATAACACCACAACACGAGGTTCAGTTTATTAAGAATTTAGCATAAACATTTAAAGATAAAACTGAGCCTCAAAGACGAGGGATGGGGAGTTTTGACAGATTATTCCGAGCTCGGAGAGTCATTTTTTTCGCAGGAAAGGTGACAAGTGATGGACTACGAGCTGTGCAGCATAAAGCACCAAGATAACTCCACGTTTAGAACAACACAATGAGGAAGGCATTAGACAAACGTGTGTTTACTAAGACGAATTACCATGGCCATTTTTCAACTTTTAGGATGCAAATGGATTCAGCAGCTTCTGAAAATCCTACAATATGGAATTGTATTTGTTTTAAGAACCTGTACCAGATATTTTTATGTGTTTGAGCAAAAGTTGTCTTGCCCCAGTATCGAGCTATGGTATAAGCAGCTCTTCAGGTCAAAATATGCCCGTTGTGTGCTGTCTGCATCTATAAAATTGAGAATCAGGAAGTGTGCAGTTAGCATGTTAGATTTTGTTAGCGTTACCGTGATGACAAAACTCCGCTCTGGCTCTGAAAGTTGTGAAAAGCACTTAAAAACTCATCATGGTGAGTAATTCGGATGCTCTGAATGCATAAGTGAGGAATAACATTGGACCAGTGCAAACTGTTTAAAATGAACCATTTCTTTTTTTCTCATTTTTAGACCAAATAGAAATCTCCCAAACGCAGGAGACGAGGCTCCTAAAGTCCCCAGATCTCGATGCAATAAGTTGCATTGAAAAGTAGATTGGCCTCGTGAGCATATTTCTGTATCTGGATTTATCTATAACAGTTTGTAAAGATCTAAGTGGATTTCTATACCGTCTTATCGGCTGACAGCCTTTATTGCTTGGAGACGCTGTGGGCCCAGTCACTCCTCATGGGCAGTTTAAGTAGATGGTTCTTTGATACAGCGGCTCCATCGTCCTGTTCCGTGTGTTCACCTCACGCAGCCTCGCCATCAGAGCGGCGTCCCTGTATCGTGCGGGGGAGGGGCTTTGGCGTTCCTCTTTTAACCGTGGCAACTTTTGATCCATTTTAGTTTAGCTTCAAAGACCAAAACATTGGTAAAACGTTTAGAAGAAAATTATACACTTTATTTAATGAATTCATTGAATTAGTTCTGGGGTAAATGCTCAAATAGCGTCACAGTCTCAAAATTCATTACAACATTCATTTAATTTTTATGTCATATTGTCTCATTAAATATGGTTTTGTCAAGATAAGATTAATATGGCAAGTCACATTGATCTTTCAACATTTCTGTATCAGGCCTTTGGTTGTTTCTTTCAAAAACAGAGAATCCATTTTCCATAACCTGAACTTTAGTCATCAAGTTTAGTTTCTTAACCTCATCCTATGTCCATGTTCTTAAACTTTAAATGACCACACTGTTTAGCACGATCACGACTGAAACCCGACCCACAGAAAGTACAAACATATTTACTTTTTAAATGCTGTTTTATTGGAATGTGGCAGTAATCTGCAGATACATGAGGTGTTTTAGTCACATCTCTAACTCCGTTTCCTCTTCCTTGCGCTGTACTTTCTGCTGTGCTGTGGCATATTTTTATTACAGATATTTGAGCGTTTAAAGCTGGTTCATAAAGGTTAAACCGAAGAACGTCCCGATCATAAAAGACTTCATTGAGAAATATTTCAGACTCGCCGTTCCCCAAATCGAAATTCTTCCTGCAGTGTCAAACTGAGATGTTTATCTGGTCTTGTGGAGTTAAAAACCTCGTTCTTCTTCTCATGTGACACCGGGATTTTAAATACTCAGATTCCTCCTTTTAGTCACATTCTTCAGTGTTTCTTGGATATGTGTTGTACATGTTTGAGGGACATTCTTGTGTTTCTTGGATATGTGTTGTACATGTTTGAGGGACATTCTTGTGTTTCTTGGATATGTGTTGTACATGTTTGAATTTTGAGCTTGTGGGACACTCAGGGTCTTCAGTGATGCCCCCTGCGTCGTCGTGCCAGAAAAGTTGTGTTGTATCAAAGCTTCAGCATGAGCCATTTCCCCAAGAGACAGTTTCAAACATCGTCAGCGCTAAAGCAACGTGTGAAGTGTGCAGTGTGAGGCAGTTTGAGCCAGAGCTGGGATCATCAGAGATTCATATATGTGTGCGTGTGCGTGTGTGTGTGTGCGTGTGTGTGTGTGTGTGTGTGTGTGTGTGCGTGTGCGTGTGTGTTAGGAAGAGAAAGAGAGAGAGGGAGGAGGGAGGGAGAGAGAGACATGAGATTTGTGTGTGTGTTAAAGAAGAAGAGAGGGAGAGAGATGAGGAGGGATTGTGGAGACAGAGAGAAGGGGATAGAGAGGGACAAGGAGAGAGAAGGGGAGGCAGAGAGAATGGGGGGAGGGAGCGAGAGGGAAAGAAGGAGGGAGAGTTTGCACCCCCAGGGCCGAGCGGAGGCATGTGGGCGATCAGGGTTTATGTGCAGAGTTCAAGTGCATAATGTTGTTAAAGGTTCTGCTCCTTCATTAACAAACACTAAAGTACACAGCAAAGAACACAACAAAGTACACGACAAAGTACACAAGTCAAACTAAAGTACACGACAGAGTACACGAGTCAAAGTACACGACAAAGTACACGAGTCAAACTAAAGTACACGACAAAGTACACGAGTCAAACTAAAGTACACGAGTCAAACTAAAGTACACGAGTCAGAGTGATTCACACAGAGATGCTCACATAGACCATATAAATACAGAGGTACTCACATAAACAGTTTACATGTGGAGGGACATGAGGAGGGGCATCTGGAGGGGCATGTGGAGGGGCATGTGGAGGGACATGTGGAGGGACATGTGGAGGGACATGTGGAGGGACATGTGGAGGGACATGTGGAGGGACATGTGGAGGGACATGTGGAGGGACATGAAGCCGCTCGTAGGATTTAAACAAGACTTAAATAAATGTGAATTTCAGATGGACTTGTGGCCTCAGTCGTGGAGCTCTCTCTGGATAATTCCATTACTCACAGTCAGACTGGTTCAAAGTTCTTGCTGCCACACACGCCCCGGGACAGACAAATGGACACGTGGCTGTTATTTTCTGCTTCTGTTGCGGTACAATAAATTCCAGTCGCACACACCTTTTCTGTGAATGCAGGCAAGACGAATCATGCCTTGCCCAAGGAAACAGTCTGTAGAACTAGAGTGGTTGAAACCAGCACCTTTGTGTATAATGATAAAAACGACTGAGGGATTACACAGACTTTGTGTGTAATGGTTATTCACCCAAAGTCCCAGTTCAATGTTCTCCGTTACCTGTAATTATCAGAGTGAAAGCTGCTGACCTGGAGCTGACAGGTCTGTAGTGTTTCTTTCTCCAAATCTTAAGCTCCTGGAGTAAAAGACGAACTCTGAACCTGTTATTCCTGATGTTAAAACTTAAACGGTGAGACGTAGATCAGCCTCGTATGTTTTTCACTTTCACTGCTTCTGTAAAATATTCTAATTTTACAAAGTTTTACATTTTATAAGCCACAATTTGCAAACTTAAACCTCTTAAACCATCTGTCTCCCTCGTTCTCCCTCGTTCATTTAAATATGCTCTTCCGCTCAGAGCGGTGACAGTTTGTGGAGATGTGCTGAGGTTTGGACCAGTGGCTCGTTCCAGATCCCGAGGGAGTTGACCAGGGCAAAAATACGGTGACTTTGTGTCTGTGCTCTGCGTTTGCAGCTTTTTAGCAACACAGGGAGGGAGGCTTGAAGACCATTACCATTATACCCCATGACAAGCTTGTAACGGCAAAAGGTCATTATAGGCCCAAATGCAGGCGTGCGAACGCAGCCAGGACCTATACTTTCCTTTATAGAATTCCTTCAAGATATCGTCATTAGTGCTCAGCTGAAGCTGCAAAGATAATCCACTGCAGGATGGTAATTTTGATTTAGATGAAAGTGCAGGAGCTGACAGAAAACGCCTTTTTTGGAACTTGAAAAGGCAAAGAAAGCAAAGCCGGTATGTGACAGTTAAATGGAGTCTGCGAGTAACAAGATCCAATTGTGCTAAATGAGCTGAGCGTTTAGCTCCATATTATTCTGTCTGTTTGGACAGGCCGAGGAGCTGTGTGCTAAACACGGGGCTGTTACCTCCAGAATTAAATATGTCGGCCAAACTCTGCCACGAAATACGACTTCATAACCCAGGTCAGATAGGGCCTCGTTTTAGGACAGTTCTACTGTGTAAGGTACAGTACACACATGTACACACATTAACACACATTAACACACATTAACACACATTAACACACATGTACACACATATACACACACATATATGCACACATGTACACACATGTACACACACACGCACATGTACACGTACACACACACGCACATGTACACACACACACACACGCACATGTACACACATGTGCACACATGCGCACACACACACACACACACATATACGTACACATGCGCACACACGCATATACACACACACACATGTATACGTACACATGCGCACACACACATATATACACAGATGCACACACATGCACGCATACACACGCCATGTACACAAATGTACACACGCATGTACACACATGTA
>KN474647.1:1004-11320 GCA_000787095.1 Periophthalmodon schlosseri
CCTCATGTTTCACACACTGCCCTGGGCTCGCTTCACGGAGCTCTGATCGCCCTAAAATGGACTTGGCTGCTGAGGTCTTCCCTGCTTTGCTTCTCCCAAAAAGAACCAGGTTCAGAGAGGGTTTCTTATTTATTCTAAAGGTCAGACCTGTGTCATCCTCCTTAGAGGGATCAGGGCTCAAATCATCTGCATTGTTCTCTTTCAACATGTCACCGAT
Source organism: Periophthalmodon schlosseri (assembly GCA_000787095.1). Classification (NCBI taxonomy): domain Eukaryota; kingdom Metazoa; phylum Chordata; class Actinopteri; order Gobiiformes; family Gobiidae; genus Periophthalmodon; species Periophthalmodon schlosseri. Next base: position 1,222 of record KN474647.1, read on the forward strand.
TCTTGAAAACAACACTTTATGTTTAAATTCTTTCATATCATTTTGATATAGATCACTGTGATCCATCCACAGATATCTGTATCTACATCTGATGATCATGTCTCTTATATGTGGCTCTGTCATGTATTTCTCCATGAACTTTGGTGTCACTGTTCGTGGCCTGAACATCAGCACCAGTGAATGGTGGAAGGCCTGCTCACTGAAGCTCTCCAGGACTGACTCTAGTCTGCGTTTCTGTTGCTCAGTGAAGTTTTCAGGCTGTAGAACCAGTAGGAACACGTGAGGACCAGAGGAACTCAGATCTTTAATGTCTTGTATAAACTGTTGGAGGTCTTGTTGCGAGATGTTGTTGAACTGTTGGTCTGAAGAGCAGATCACAGTCAGTGGTTTGTCCTGAATCGTTCCACTGCCTTTTACACATTTATCATGTTGAGTGAACTCAGTTTTTCTCAAAAGTAGGTTTCCCACTGAGGCCTTCAGACTCCAGTTGTTCCCCAGAAGAACCAGCCTCAGCTCAGACGCTGGAATGGAGAGAAACACTGTTTAAACAAGCAAAATGAACATAAAACATAATAAAAACTTTAAAAATGAATTCCACTTTTGAACACCAGGGGGCATATTGTGCAGTGCATTTTTCTACATCACCATGAGCGATGAGAGAGTTGGCCACTAGGTTTATTCATTTATTTGTTATGCATTTGTGTCTATTAGAGCTTTGCAGACAGAAAATCCAGCCAAACAATATATCGGTCTATGAAGGAGGTCGGAAAATACTATTCTTAAATATGTTTTAAACAGTGAGTGCTGTGTAACTATTCAGGTTCACTTACAGTTTGGTGGCAGGAAGTCATAGCTGCTTTTGCGTTTAAGGTGGCCTTCATCTTCTGTTAAAAAAAAAAACACACACACACACAAAAGGTCCAGGATGAGTCGTTTTTGTCATCCAAACCCAGATTTCCATCAGTGGAGTTCACATAATAACAATAATGCAATTGATTTATATAGCACTTTTGTGGATGTTTTACAGTGCATAATTCACTCCACACTCCCTGTTGGTAAGATACTATTGTAGCCACAGCTGCCCTGGGACAGACTGACGGAAGTGAGGCTGCTAATCTGCACCATCAGCCCCTCTGACCACCGCAATATAGGCAATGTGGGTAAAGTGTCTTGCTTGAAGACACAACAAACTCCCCAATCCACTGGGTCCTCTGTGAACCAAAATTGCACAGTTCCAAAAAGATCCTCGACCTTTGCTCAGGCGGCTTTTTCTTTTCAAACCATCAGGCAGTGGATCAGCTCTAGACAGGCTGAAACTGTCTGTAGATCTTAATAATTTTACTAGAAATTTGGAAAAAGCACAGAACAGAATAGAACAAATGAACTAGGCTGATGTGGACACACTTGATTTTAGATAATCAAGTGTGTCCACATCAGCCTAGTTCATTTGTCCTGCAATGATTGCAATGATTTTTTATATTTGTATGGACTGAACGAAACATACTGTGTTGGACATGGAGACATTTGATTGTATTTTACTGCTGTTAATAATGAACTGTTACTCTTATAATGTCATTGTAACGAAATGTGTATTTTTAATGTGTGTTCACCTGCCCAGGGACTGCAGATGGAAAGTAGCAGTAGCTAAATCTTGTACAAATCATCTTTTCTTTTGTAAGATTAATGAACACGAACATGTACATGGTCCTGACAAATAAAGAATAAAGAAAGAAAGAACAGTTTTGCTGCTGCTGTCTCACTGTGGCCTGATTTCTCCAGCGGTCTCCCATCCAGGTCCTCACCAGGTTCAGCCGTGTTTACTTTTGTTTTTTTCTCAGTGGCTTCAGGAAGTAGTGCCATTATTCAACCATAAGACGATTGGCACTACTCCATCACAGACATAGAGCACATTCCTGAACACTGAGCCGCACCATTAGCTCCTGTAAATGTAATAAAGTGTGAGAGTCTTACCAGTGTGATCTGCCATGACGGTCTTCAGCTGTAAACCATGACAGTCAAACCATCTGCAAATAAATAAATCATATATAGTAACAGTTTGTGTTTACATGTAACCCTTGTCTTTTTGACATCTTCTGACTTCTATGAGCTTATAATCATGTTATAAACCGTTCCCTCATTATCATCTTATTTACAGTTGTATGGATCCGTGCATGTTTGAGTAATACTGTTTTGAGAGTTGGTTTTGAGGCTTAGTTTAGAAAAATTCTGTTTTCACCTCCCCACGTACAAGCTCACTGCCCTGCACTTACTTTCAATTAATCAACAAATTCCAAATTCCAAAATAAAAATCCACTGCTTGTTGCTGTAATTGTTTCTAGAGCTGGAGGTCTGTCAGTACCAGTTTTGTCTGGACCTGTTTTTATGATAAAGCCCTAGATCAATACTGCAGTTTACAATAAACAAATCAAAACATAATGATCTATGTGTGTTTTAGTTTCATAATAACGATAGACACAAATACCAGAAAAATTAAGGTTGTTCTGAAACGACTGGATGACTGGACACTTTCCAAATGTCTCTGTTTAATTAAACATTATTAAGAGACAAAAGTATTAAAAATAAAATGAACTAAAATCTGTTTTAGAAATAATCTCATGAATTTTAAACTTACCAACAAACCCAGAGACGCTGTGTTGCTCTAAGCTCTGATCAAACTAAAAGCATCAAATGTGTCATCAGTTTGTTTCGATTTACTCAAAGAACTGGTTTTTCCCGTTTTAATCTTTTATTTCTTCCTCGTCTGCTTCACACTTCTACTCACCACAGTGATGCAGTGTGAGTTTGTGGAGACTTCAACTATGAAAACTAGAGAAACATACATATTTGTGTGTTTTCTGTTTGAATATTTTAATATTTATATACTATCATGAATCAAGTTATAGGTTGCGTTCATGTTGTAGAATTCAGTGATGATAGTTTCAGATGGAGGGCGGGGTTTATATAATTCTATGTAAGGTTCACTGTTTTTGAAAGAAATATATATAAACCCATCGGCTACTACTGCCTGGGTTCTGTTTGAAAGATAATTTTGCAACCAATTAGATGTAGCATTGTCAAATCTAATATCAAAAGCTTTGGTTAAATCAACAAACAGTGCTACACAATTGAAAGCATGATTTTTGTTTTATTTGTTTGACTCTGGAACCTTGCGTTAAATACTGTGCGTTACAAACACTGAGGTGAACTTGTTTCTCAGTAAGAATGCGACACATGTTTATTTTAAGACGTCTACTCTGGAACCCGCTACTTCGATTACATGATACGGCTCTTCATCTTCGGGTTGACAAAAGGCCTTGTAATGCATCTTTCAGTGACTGCAAGCATCTTTTAGTGACGTATTCAACAGCTAACGGTATATCCATGTAACCTTGTACGGACAGTATGTAAATTTAGTTTAGTCTTCTACAGATAGCACCTTTCTCGAGCTACAAGTGCTGTACAACTCCTTTGAAATGTAACGCATGTGCCTGCCGTCTGTAATCTTCATTCATCTGATCAGAAAAACGTCTTTCAACTCTCTTCCTGGTCTGCAATCTCTTCCTTCACCATTGCAACTATCTTGTTTGTTGTTAAGGGCTGTGAAAATGTCATTTAAAACTTTTGTGGTTACAGTGACAGTGCTATGCCCTTTTCTGAAACCTGACTGATAAGACTTGAAAATAGATCATTTATTTAAATAAGTTGTAACTTGATTTGCAACTAACTTTTGTAAAACTTTTGCAAGACAAGGTCATTTAGATATTGGGTGGAAATTATTTACATTTTTAGTTGTCCCCTCTTTATGTAAAGGCAAAAGATGTGCCGTTTTCCATAATTCTGGTATAACTGCCATTTGAGCTGATAAATTAAAAATACGTAATAGAGGTGGAATTAAATATGGGGCAGCTGGTAATAGAAGTTTTGGATCAAGGTCATCAGCTCCTGTGGACTTCTTTGGGTCTATGGAGTGGAGAGCGTTTAAGACCTCCGTGTAAGTGAAAGGTCTTAAAGAGAAAATGTGACTGTTATCTGCCCGAGGTTCAGACTCAACATAATCAAGATCAGAAGGGTCACTATTATTATCCAAAACATCACATGCAGAAATAAAATGCCTATTAAAAGCGTCACATATTATGTACATCCTCTTTAGAATTTACAATACCTGAATCTAATAAAATACGGGTTGGTCATGTATAAATACTAGGTTCTGAGTGGAATCTTACTGTTCGCCGGAACTTTACAGGATTTCCGTGACTCTCTGTCAGCGCAGACATGAAGTAAGAAGTCTTTGCCTTTTCACTATATTTCTTCTTTTTTTTTCTTTTTTTTTTTTAAATGCCCAATCCAAATCTGACCTAGTTGTGTGCGCAGTTTTCTAGGCAGCATTTCTTTCTCTAATTAAACTTGCAATTTCTGTGTTGAACAAAGGATTGTTACAATTTATCATTCAAATTCACTAATTTTATGGTGGTGTGTTTTTAGTCTGTGTTGAACCAAAGATTGTTACAGTTTTTCATTCTAATTGTCGGTCTGTAATTTTCATTTCATTCATGTATTAATTAAAAAAACTAAGGCCACATCAGGGTCGGGGAATGCTGATGTTAACCCGATATCACTGTAATAGTAATGTAATAGGTCAGAGGTGAAGGTCTTCTCACTGAAATGTCTGTATGATCGTCTCCCCTTTTGTATTTCAGATACACCCAATTGGACAGTGGTCACTAAAATCCAGTGAAAAAACACCATTTGCCTCATAATTATGGGGTCTGTTTGTTAAGACTGCATCAATGAGTTTGCCTTTATTTAAATTTCTAGAGTCAGGTCTAGTCGGAATAGAAATGAGTTGTGTGAGATTTAGGCCTTTGCAAAGCTCTGTCTCCAGTCAGTTCATATTTATATCGCCCGTTATCAGGACATCATAATTTTCCAGTTTAGAAAGCATCATGAACAGATCGTTGAGAGCATTTTCAGATGCTCAAGGTGCATGATCAGTCAATTTTCGATCAGGATCATTTGCATAGCTAACAGACGGAGACAGATATCCAAAACATTTAGGCTTTAAACTGGAGAACAGAAGGTCCACAGACAGGTGATCTTTGACATACTGTAAATGGAAACACCTCCTCCTTAGATCAGTATTGAAAATTATATTATCACTTATTTTATTTGAGAGCCACGTTTCAGAAAATACAAATATATCTGGGTCTGTTTGATCTGCCCAGACTTTAATGTAATCTAAGTTAGATATGACACTACGTACATTCATATGTATAATTCCTTGTTTTGAAGTTTTGCATATCAAATAGGCCTGACTCTTTAGGGATACCAGGCTTATTTGAGTCTGACTGGAGCGATTTTGCCTGGGGATTAAGTTTGTTCATAATATTGATGTCAACCAAGTTACATGACCTCTGATTTCTTTCATGTCTACGAGATATTCGACGTGAAATCTGCACATTCATTTGTTTTAATGTAGGATGTAAGCCGGTGGGCTCCGGTTTTGTCAAAGAGTCGCGCGAGAAGCTCTTTATCCTATGCGTAAGGACTCATTCCGTAGGCCTGTTAGGTGCAGACTCCAGCGTTAGTTTGATATTGTCACTCGCTTTTTTCCTGGCCCTTCCAGAATCCACAAAAATTATCCACAAAAGGAATTCCTAGAGCACCGCAATGACCCTTCAGGCAGACGTGAAGTTGGCGGATCCGACCAAGCTTCATGTCGCCGAAACTGGGAGATGGAATTGGACCAGACATCGCACGTTGTTTTCCCGACTTGTCTACGTGTCTGTAAACCATTTGAAGTCAACTGGCCGTACCACTATCTATAAGCTTATTGTATATTAATAACCTCTGATATAAATGCAATAAATAAAACTACACAATTGTACATTTGCTGAAGGTGTTTGGACTTTAAAGCTACCATCTATAATTAGATTGGCCGACCCGCCCCTGTTGTATTCTCACATATCACCAGCAGATGCTACCTACGTTACTGCTTTATTTAGATATAAAGATTTAAAAGCACAATAGCGGAAAGGAATATGTCAAAAGTATCAAAAATCAGATACTAGTGAAACCTGTATTGAAACTAGATACTCATTTCATTTTTCACAGATACTGTAAAAGTAGTTTATCTTTATAGTTTGTCTTTTTTTTCCTTCTTTTTTTACACATAAGTACACAAATTTGCACGATTTTGGTCAGTTCAAATCTCTTGAGAATCCGTCTTCTTCAGCTCTAGTTGAAGCGTTTGCATGTGATAGGTCCAGGTGCAGAAACTGACCAATCACAAGGCAGTACTTTGGTTTGGGCGGAAGCCAACGCTGAACTAACCAAAACAAACGTGGCGACGTCGGTCGAGGTACTTCAGCCTTTTTTAGTTTGTGACTAACAGGCAGAGGGAAGTGCTTTTTGCTTTTGTGGACAGGGAAGATGTCTGTGCTTCTCTCTTAACTGGATTTAACTAAATGTGGGTGTTTCCTCTTGTTCCGCTGTTGTGATGCTTTGACCAATCAGCATGAAGTATTTGTTTGAACGCTCCAATCATTGGTTCCGATCGCTTTCAGTGAGAGCCATCCCAGATTGATGTGTAGAACTCAATTCAAAGGACTGCACATGTAAGGGGGCGTGGCCAGGTTAGAGGAGGGGGAAAGGGGAGGGGAACAGGTTTCACGTCTGACATCTACATTTTTGATAGAGGGTCTGCCCCCTGCTTGTCTCCATGGAGATGTTGTCTTGTTTTCAATTATACTACAGAGAATTTTTTTTATTATAACAATACATTTAAAAACATGCATTCTTACAGTGAGCAGGGTCGCCCCATCACAGATCTGACCTGTAACTTGGCCTGGTGGCGTCACCCGCTTGTCTTCAGGCAGATAGCAGGACTCACCAGAAAAGTTGCATAGTGCAGCTTTACTATTGCCATCTAACACGTTCATTTTGATTCCAATGACATGTCTCATTAATAACATTGATTCTATGGTCGATTAGTCGTGCCTGTCTGAAGATATTAACCTCTCCAGGACTCATTTTGACACTGTAAAATTGTAAAAGATTTTAATTGGTTTCATTTATCAATACATAAAAAAAAAAAAAAAAAAAAAAAACTTGATCAACACAAGGATGAATGATTTGACCAGTGGGAAAACATGCAGTAAACAGAAATGTCCAGCAGAGGGAGACAGTAGAGCACAAAAACATCTACTCAAAATATATTCTCTGCATCTGCCCCAGTGTTTCTGGATGAAACCTGTCAGGAGCAGTGAACCATATCTGAGCCAGGACCCTGGTCAGGAGTACCTAGCTGGACGATTCTCCAGATCTGAGCCAGGATTCACAAAAGAAAAAAAAAACAGCATACAGATATGTCCCTCAATTCCTACACCCGCAAGTATTCATTATTAGTTTATTCTTAAAGTGATAGTATGTAACTTTCTGGGAGTGGAAAGTCCACTGCATGATTCCATGGAAATAGAAAGTTTAAAAAATTATCTGTTGAGATAGTTTTTATGCCATACTGTGGAAGATTACAGCCAAAGGAACAACATTTCCATGGAAACAAGCAGAAGGAGGCCGGCTCCGGATGAGAGTCAGGTTTGTGGAGAAGCAAAAGCATGTTGTCCTTCTTTGCTTTTTTGGCATATTTTTGTCTGTGGACCTATCGTTTTGCTCAAATTAACTTTATAGGACAAAATGGAAACTGAAAGGAGCTTCTTCATTGTTTCTCCAATGGGGTCTCTCCCATGGCTCCCACGGCTCCTACGGCTCTATGTTCCCACACCTTTACATTCCCATGGCTACCATGGCTCTATATTGCCACGTTTCCATGTTCCCACAGCTCTATGTTTCTATGGCTTTATTTTCCCACAGCTCTATGGTCCCACAGCTCTATGTTCCCATGGCTCTCACAGCCCTATGCTCCCAAGGCTCTGTGATCCCACGGCTTTATGCTCGAAAGGCTCTATGTTCCCACGGCTCACACAGCTCTATGTTCCCACGGCTCTATATTCGCGCGGCTCTATGTTCCTGCAGCTCTGTATTCCGACAGCTCTACGTTCACACAGCTCTATATTCCCATGGCTCTATGTTATCACGGCTCCCATAGTTCTATGTTCCCAAGGCTCTCACGGCTCTATGTTCCCATGGCTCCCATCGCCCTGTGCTCCCACGGCTTTACGTTCCCACGGCTCCCACGGCTCCCACGGCTCCCACGTCTCTATGCTCCCACATTTGTCGGGCTGTAGTAGGGTAATGTTTAAGGTTAGGGTCTGGTTTTGAGATTCTGGTTAAGGTTAGGGCCAGGGTGAGGGTTTAGGGTTATGAATTTACTTTCCAAAAAATCTTTTAAATGTGAGAAAACAGGGCTGGGGATATATAGCTGTGGGAACATAGGCTCCCAGAAGAACAGTTAACAGTTAGCTAAACAACACAGAGTGTAGGCTACGCTCACATTTATCTCAGATACAGACTTTAGGATCAGACACAGTTGATCTGATTTCCTTTCTCTTCTTAAATAAGACGTTTCTGAGTCCTTGTGTTGAGGAAATAAATAGTTGTGGGGCAAGTTGAATGTTGAAATGTTTATCTCCCTGCACAGTTAGCTAACAAGCTAGCTAAGCAGCAGTTTTTTGTAACAGACATTTTTTGACATTCCGTCACAAGCTCAATGACGAGATAAAGGACACTTCAGCTCGAATCAGTGGCCTAATAGCAATTCATTTCCTCAACAAACTAACTCATAAATGTCTGATTTAATAAATCAGCTCCTGCTCCTCTTCTGTCCCTGTGAGGTTTCTGTAGAGTCACGCTAAAATCAGTCCTGACAGGCCCTGATGTACTGTCCAAGCAATGGATAGACCCTGACAACATGTTAAACACACAAATGCAAGAAAACTTCACCGGATGACACTTTGTTTTTTAAAAAGGTACGTCTTTGTGTCCCAATGCTAACGCTAACTTTTATTAAAACATTAAATCTAACATAACAAAATGATATTTGTGGTAAAGACTACTCGCTTATTTGTAGGTGTAGATTATTTCAGTCAGTGGCGTTATTTAAATATTTATTAGGTTCCAAAGTTAGCATTAGCATTAGCACCGATGCAAAGCAACCAGCGCACAAAGAATTTGCGGAACGGAATTTTTTATTTAATCACAAGATCAAAATTACCCAACTTGTTGACAACCAAGTAAAAAAAATAATAAATCAACGGGTCAACTTTGGACCCAAACTGAAGAAAACACATTTTGAACATGTGGCGACAAAGGGGTGCATCTGTGTTTGGACGTGTAGAGTTGACAAAAGCAGAGGGCGTCTCGAAACCTGTTTATCCGGCTCATTCACTTTCTGTCAAAAGCTCTGTATCTAAAGATAGAATAGATAGAACGCTGTTGTCTAATATGTCTGCCGCTTGTGTCATTGCACACATGAAATCTGTCTTTGCGAGACGTGGACTACCTCAGATTGTGTACAGTGACTTGTTGTTGAGAGTTGTTGAGAATCCCAACTATTTGCTCAGGAATATGACTTCAGATATATGACCTCAAGCCCACTGTATCCTCAGTCAAATGGGAAAGCAGAGCAGGGTGTACACCTAGTCAGACAGTTACTCTAAACTCCAAGACAGTAAGTCAGATCCTTATCTAGCACTGCTGAGTTACAGAGCTTCACCGTTAGAACATGGAAAATCTCTTGCAGAAATACCAGTGAAAAGGCAGCTGCGGACTATTCTTCCTAAACTGTAAAGAAACACAAACACATGAAAGACAAAATGAAAAAGTGCAGAAGAAACAAAAGGTAAACAATGACAAATCCTCAAAAAGCCTAAAACCTCTCGCTCCCAGAGACACGGTAAGAGTGGAAGAAGCAAACGTCTGGACAAAAAAAGCAGCAGTTCTGGAGGAAGTGAGTCCGAGATCGTTTAATGTGCAAACTGAAAATGGACTGATATTAAGGAGAAATAAAAGAGGTTTACTGAAAACACAAGAGACGATGAGATTACAAGACAGTGTGAGGATAACATTTCATCATCTGAGCCAAACTCACCTGTAAAGGACAGTGTTGAGAAAAGTGACCAATCACCTGTGCTCAGACGTTCAG
>JACM01043013.1:0-10629 GCA_000787095.1 Periophthalmodon schlosseri
CATGGAAAAAGGGGATGAAACCACCTGAGGAGGGTGAGAATTAGATTTATATATATATATATATATATACCATAACCAGGGTGCTGTCTCTGTCATAGTATTATTAAATCAGACAAAGCCACGCTGCTGTCACAAGGAGGGGCTAGCGAAGGAGATAAGTGCTGTACAGCACAAAGGAGGAACTAAGAGCCAAAGGAGAACTCCCAAGTTGAATACAAACAGAAGACGTGCGGTTACTCTCCTGATAAGATCTTAATGTCAGCTTCATAATGTGACACTCGTTACCGTCAGGTCTTCACCCACAGAATGAGATTAGCACATGAACAAATACTTTGGCTTGTGTATTAAGCAAGGCAACCCTTACCCTACAGTATGGGGTGATTTCATTAAGGTTTAAATCTCATATTGTAATATAAAAAGTGAACCAAGTCATCAGAATGCAAATATCGTTTTGTGTTTAGAGCATTGCACAGAAGGTCTTTAATTACTCAAATAAGCTCAGGGCAATCAAACAATAGAGCTGTGTTCCCATGAGAAGAATGTAAAAATGCATTTTGTGTTCATATTAGTTTAGTGTTTAACAAAAGCCTTCTGTTTTACAAAAATGGGAGGTCACTATTAACCTTCATAGTCTTTGTAACTTAGCAACACAAACAGAGAGTGGACACACCTGCTGCTCAGATCAATGTGTAATCTTTTTATCAGCTCATCACCTTTTGTCTTATATAAACAGAGCCTCCTCTGGCCTTCATCTGCTTTCTGTGTACACTGCAAGAACAATGGGGTGCGATTACACTGTTGGAAACTTGGTACTTTTCCTCCCATTACAAGATAAAAGCATCGCCATTTTATCTACGGCGTATTTTTATCTTTAATCATGAACATGTTTTTAATGGACTTTAGGCTGAGAGGTCATGGCCAGTCTGTTTAATGCAGTAAAGTAGAACAAAACCATTTACATCTAAATGAATAATAATTAAAGAGTTATTTTCACATAATATAACTTAATTATTCTAAACTGTAGGGCTCCATCTTGTCAAAAGAAAAGCCAAGACTCTGCATATCTCACCAGTGCAATATGCTGATCAAACATAGGCTTTATACAGTGTTCATTATAGTGTACAGGGCTTTAAAGGGTCTGCTTTCAGTCATATGCACAGCTAAACAGAAGCATTTAGAGCTTGGATTTAAACATTGTCAATGCAGAGGCCTGTCTCACATCTTCAGGAAGACTGTTCCAGGTTTTGGCTGCAAAGTTTAGTTTAGTCCTGACTCTGGGCACCAGCAGGAGGCAGGTCCCTGAAGTCCTCATAGTGTGAGATGGTTCATATGGCACTAACATGTCAGAGATGGGCTTTGGTACTAGGCCATGGAGAGACTTGTAACAAGCAGAGCTGCTTTAAAGTCTATTCTCTGAACCACAGGAGCCAGTGCAGAGACTTGAGCACAGGACTTCTGTGCTTGTACTTCCTGGTTCTAGTCAGGACCCAAGCAGTAGCGTTCTGGATGTACTGCAGCTGTCTTAACGGTCGTTTGGAGAGACCAGTGGGAAGGCCGTTACAGTAGTATAACCTACTGGAGACAAATGCAGGGCTGGCTGTTAAAGTTCCAGTCTGAGTCCATTATTACCCCTAGATTTCTTGCCTGATCCTACTGGAGCAAATGCAGGGCTGGCTGTTAAAGTTCCAGTCTGAGTCCATTATTACCCCTAGATTTCTTGCCTGATTTGAAGGTTTTAGAGAGAGAGACTGGAGGTGACTGCTGACACTTTCTCTATGTTTCTGTGGGCCAAAGACTATGACTATAAAAATAATTTCTTATCTGATCTGATAATGTTTACAACCTTAACTTTTATTTTTATTTTCACAGCTGTAAATTTGTGACCTGCAGCTTAAGAATATCATTTCAGCCTGTGTGGATAATTATGTAAAGCCCCTGAGCAAATGTTCTGTGTTATGTACCAATTCAAATTCATATTCCAGGTTCACAGACGACACAAAGCAGTGTACTCCTCTCTTGTTTCCTGTTCCCTCAGGCCAAACATCCAAACACTCTGTTTGTTTTCTTGTGTCATTTATTTTCTTTCAAAAATAACCATGTCTTTTACTCTTATGCTCCCTTGTGTACTCCCTCATGTACTCCCTTGTGTACTCCCTCATGTACTACCTCGTGTACCCCCTCGTGTACCCCCTCGTTTACTCCTTTGTGTACTCCCTCGTGTACTTGTACAGAACGCACACATGGAAATGCTTAAGTAATTCAGAGGGAAATTATCCATATTGAGACATAAAATGGGAGAAGGTTTTGGCTGTAAACATAAGTTCACATGTTCACATGTCACTGAATCTGACTCTGGGGTGAAACATAGAAATATAAACATTAAAATTTTTATATTTGCTCTTTTTGGGACTGAAGTAAATTGAACAAATCAAAGACTAAAAAAGCTTCATTTTGTATTATATAGAGTTACAGTTCTAGTTCTAGTTATTTACAGAATTTAATAAACAAACATCTTTGTAAAAGTCTTAATCGTGTCATGTTTCTTAGTTAGTGGATATAATATTATTGTACAAATGTGAAATAGATGATTTGTAATAAATACAAAAACATTAACTGAAAGTGGTCACTGACCTTATGATGAAGTCACTGGAATCGATGAGCAAGCCATAGTGTGCCCCCTTCAGGTTTCCAGAGTTCCCCACCACTGAGCATGTTCTGCAGCGCTCGGGGCTGGAGTCCATGTAGCGCACCTCATCGGGGATGACTTGGAACAACTTGTCCACCACTTGGTTAAAGTTCGCTGGTTGTCGTTCAGCTTGGAGCCACTGGAGACGCAGGAGACAGAGCTGAGAGAGAGACGCTATGAGCGTCTTTAAGCAGAAGTGAACCAGGCCTGTGGAGCTGCAGACTGCAGGAACCAGGACTGTGGAGCTGCAGACAGTCAGAACCAGGCCTGTGGAGCTGCAGACTGCAGGAACCAGGCCTGTGGAGCTGCAGACGCTCAGAGCCAGGCCTGTGGAGCTGAACCAAGCCTGTGGATCTGCAGACGGTCAGAACCAGGCCTGTGGATCTGCAGACTGCAGGAACCAGGCCTGTGGAACTGCAGACAGTTAGAACATTTGTGATATAATCTCAGGGTGGCTTAGCATGGTTTGGGAGAGCTCTTTTAGCCTGCTGTTCTTCTGCTGTTCTTCTGCTCAACTCTTGCATATGCATATTAGGAAGTGAACCTTTTCTCATCTGGTGTAACAATGAATATCGAACTCTCAAACCAAAGTAAACACAGAGATCAAATACAGGATTAGAGCTACAGCAAGTTTATTGATTAATCGCAACTAATCGATTGATTATTGGAATAATCGTCCTCTGACAGTTAACTTGTTTATACAGAGACTCCAAACATGACCTGAGAGAAGAGGCTGTAGGACTGAGACAGGGCTGTTATTTATGCCCTGTGTGAATGAGTTTTTGATTGGATGAAAACTCTCTTTAGTCTGTAATATACTCCATCAGGACGGCCTCTAGGGGCATCACTCTAGCTTTATTTGGGTCAAATTTAGTAAAAATCTCACATTCAAAGGCCTCTGGGGTTGTGACTAGACTAGGTCTGTGTGATCCCTCAGCGTCCAGTCTTTCACTATAGACTAGACTAGACTGGATTAGGAGAAACTGAGCCAGCACCAAGTCAGCATCAAACCAGCACCAAGCCAGAGCAGAACCAAACAACCAGAACTCAGTGGGAGCATGTGTGATGGAACGGAAATGCGTTCTTCTTCAGTGTGTGACACTCCCTTACCTAGCCTAGCCTAAAAACATAAACTGTAAAAATAGGTGTTTTTAGTTTCAGTGTAGTTAGCTCCTCCCTTCAGATAGATATAAGGCAGTGTCCAGCAGTAATCTGACCAGAAGTGAAGAAGCGGCTTGGATGAGCAGCCAAATGTCTTCACTCTTCACTCTCACAACTTTTTGTCCAGTTGGCAGATTTTATATTTTTCTTTTGCTATTGTGACGGTCCCTTACAGAAATGCATCCTTCCTCAGTGTAGTGTTTGTTTAGTGTGTGTATATATGAGAGGACATGTCCTTTTGACTGGGAGTCTACATAGAGATACATACATATATAGAGATATTTAATAGCTTTGAGAGCATTTGCCATGCACCCTTTTTAGTCGACCAATCGATTGACAGCACATCTTTAGTCCAACAAAATTAGGCGTCTACGCTACAGCCCTAGAACTGTGTATACTATGATCCCACAGTTAACTTGCTCAGTTAGCAATTCCTACAATATACAAAATTCTGACTGTTGTCCAGAACAGCTGCCCCCTAGTGGCTCTTTAAACACTGACACTCTTGTTGTGCAGGTGACAAACTCTTCTGCTGTATCAGGTTACATAACACGGCTGGAAACACATGAACTGTTTGTGTGTTTGTGTGTTCTTAGTAGTAAACTTATTTGAGAACTTTTGCTTGTGGAAATGACATAATTACATATCAGCTGATATCTTTCTCCATTTGTCAGTCTGCAGATCGGCCCCAGCCTTAACATTAGTGTCCAATCGCTTCTACCTGACCGCAGCAGGACCACAGATGCTTCGAGTCCAATCAGCTTCTATCTGACGCAGCAGGACCACAGACGCTCCGAGTCCAATCAGCTTCTACCTGACCGCAACAGGACCACAGACGTTCCGAGTCAAATCAGCTTCTACCTGACCGCAGCAGGACCACAGATGCTTCGAGTCCAATCAGCTTCTATCTGACGCAGCAGGACCACAGACGCTCCGAGTCCAAACAAATACAAGCCCAGAACACCACTTCTGCCTGTCCATTTATTGTGGCGCCTTGCACTAAACTTCAAAATATCCCCAACTCAGGAATACTGCTCAAATTTGAAAGTTTAGTGTAATAATAAACTAATAAACGTGTTATCTGGACACACACACATACAAACACACATACACACACACACACACACACCCACACACACACACACACACATACACACACACACACACACACAACACACACACACACACACACACACACACACACACACACACACACACACACACATACACACACATACACACACACACACACACACACACACACTTACACATACTAACCCTAGCCTGACACACATTTATACATTAGTATATATAAAGTATAATGATGTAGGCCTGCCGTAGGACTAAATAAACAGATACTGACCAGAAGGGAGCATCTTTTTGTTCCTCATTATTAACTGACATTCATTTATATGAAACGCAATATTATTATTACAGTTGTAAGATTATTGTGAGAATTAGATTTTTTTGTTTTAAATCAGAACATGCCTGACAAAATGATAATTCCCACCTCCATTTTCTTAAAACTGAACAAATGGAACGTGGAGCTCATTTCAGTTTGAGAAGATCTCTTGGATTTGGGTGTTTATTCCTGATCTTTGTGTTTGGTATCTGCCCATTTTACTTCAATAGAACCTTACCTGCCACCATCTGTAAGTCTCATCAGAGAGCTCACTGCTGTCCCTGGTCAACAGTGGGTGGACGGATTGATTGAAGCGTTCGGCGAACCATGGGTCATCGTCCAGTTCCAGTGTGCACGGCTTGCAGGCGCAGAGCCCTTTAGAGTTGGGCAGGTGAAAGGCATACTTGAAAAAATGAAGTGAATAAGTATCTCGAAGGCTGTAGCTGAAGAGGAACATGGTAAATGTTATAACGCAAACCAGAACAGCAAAAGTCCTGACTTTTCTTTGTTTGGTCAGACTCATGGCGTCGCATTCACAGTCTCTCAGAGGGAACTGACGATAATAGCTTCATGATAAGCTGGTGGTTGCCAAATCCAAAAAACTGACCATGTTGCGGAAGCTGTTGTGAAAGTTCATAGTGTCCTGGTAATCCACACACCTTTCATTGTCATATACAGTGCAATCTCCTCCATGCTGTGCTCCACAGGAATAATTCTGTCTGCTAAGTTCCAGTTAAATTGCATTGATTTTATGAGGTCGGATGATGTCAGCTTCATTCTGTAATGATTCACCTGCAAAACAAACACAACAGATATGAACTTATACAAATATACCAGCTGCCTCCCTGTGATCACATCTGAAATTCAGTTTTTAAATGAGCCGTCAGTCATTAGCTGTGACAGGGCTGTTCTCTCTGTTCTGTTTATTTAAGACCCCGAGATACTTAAACTCCTCCACTTGAGGCAAGGGCTCACCACCCACCCGAAAACAGCAAGCCACCTTTTTCCGGTCGAGAACCATAGCCTCAGATTTGGAAGAGCTGATTCTCATCCCAGTCGCTTCACACTCGGCTGCAAACCGCCCCAGTGCCTGCTGCAGGTCCTGACACTCGGCTGCAAACCACCCCAGCGCCTGCTGCAGGTCCTGGCTCGATGAAGCCATCAGGACAACATCATCTGCAAACAGCAAAGATGAGATCCTGTGGTTCCCAAACCAGACCCCTTCCGGCCCCTGACTGCGCCTAGAAATTCTGTCCATAAATACAATGAACAGAACCGGTGATAGAGGGCAGCCCTGGCAGAGTCCAACATGCACTGGGAACAGGTCTGACATACTGCCGGCGATGCGAACACAGCTCCTGCTCCGATCATACAGGGACCGAACACACACTTGCACAACCGAACACACACACTTGCACAACTGAACACACACGCCTGCACAACCAAGCACACATGCCTGCACAACCAAACACACACACCTGCACAACCAAACACACATGCCTGCACAACTGAACACACACACCTGCACAACCAAACACACACATCTACGCAACCGAACACACACACCTGCACAACCGAACTGAACACTCACACCTGCACAACCGAACACTCACACCTGCACAACGTCTGAAAGTCTGAATCTTTAAGGGTTCTCCAGGCTTGGGCCTGGTTTGATTGGGCTCCTGTGATCACTCCCTAAATCTGAGTTTCTCCTAATCTCCGACACTGAAGAGTCACTTCAGTATTTTCACCTTGTCTTACCTCTGACACATGTCAAATATATTTGAAATCTGCGGGTCTGAAAACTCGCACGTTTTAGGCAACAGAAAGAAGGCCACTCCAGAGGAAGAGTTTGAATGAACTGAGCTCTGAAATGTGTCAAATGTTTGTCTCTCTACAGTGATAAAATGTTGAAAATGTTTTATTTTTATTAAAAATGTTTCTGGATTAAAATGATAACACAATATAAATAATGTAGGTTTACTGGCTGAAAGCTATTTTTCACTTTAATTATTCTGTTGACTTCTTAATGTCAATTTTTCTATTGTCAAAATGCAGTGTTTTAATTAAACTCATTACATTTGCTCTTACGTAAAATGCCACAGAAGTTTAGAAACATTTACAAACAAAGTAAGCATGTAATGAACATTGTGTTTCCATGACAACCGACTCCAAAGTCTGGATTTGTTAATGTCAAAGTCAAATATTTTATACATTCTGCAGATATTATAAAGTGCATTTACTGAGCCAGTGTTTCTGTATAAACCTTTGAATTTTGACTATTTTACTTTTATTCCACCAAGCGACATCACAACCAGCACTGACTTATTAACCTGCTTAGTTTCTTCCAATTTCCATTTTCTTCAAATAAAAATAATAAAAGTAAAAAAGTCTTAGTTCGAGCTCAATTTGTTCAGTTTGTTCACATTTAAAATTGAAATCATTAATTTGTGTCTTGTTTTTCAACTATTTTTACTCATTTTCCCGCAGGCCTATAGAACAGTAGATCGAAATCTAAATGGTACCCGAATTATACTCTTAATGATGGCCGATCTCAGCGATTCACAAAAAGATGCTTAGTTTAATGCCAAGTTTGTGGCTCAGTAAGATGTGGCTAAAGCAAAAGCTAATGTTAAAACTACTAAAACACTAAACTACTGCCTGTTTATCGTCAGCTTTTTCTACATTTATTTGATTTATCTGCGCTTCTACACCGTGTCTGGAGTCTCTTTATGTAACATACTGGGGTTTGCTAGTGTTACCTGCATTATAAACTGCAAATGTAGTATTTTTGATCTGGTCTGTGCATCGATAAACAGGAAACAGTTTGTTTTGTTTGTTTTCTGGAGCATATCGGCTCAACATACTGTATAAGTCACATCACTAGAAAAGCATTTAACACAAGATCAAGTCAGCGTCTGGTGAGAAATTATTATTTTATTTTTAAATCTGTTTTTTTATGTCTTAATGATGATCATTTATTACTGCTTCTCCAATGACATTTCAGAGGTTTGTCCAGTCTTAAAATTGAGTTTGAAAATAGTAGTAGTAGTAGAAAATAGTTATCCAGCTCAGGACATACAGAGAGAGGTCAGTCTAAGGAGCGTCAAAGGTCTGAGGAGTGTCAAAGATCCAAGAGGATGAAACGTAGTGATTTTAGGGCTGGACAATGCAGCTCTGGAATCGAAACATGATCAAACTGTGATGGTATCATGTGATGAGATCATCATATTGTAATGTATGTGTTTATTTAAACCTCCCACTCCTATTGGTCAGTCTCCTTCACGGTTCAAGGCCTGGCAGAGATGGGGGAAATATCTAACTGTAATTTTTCTGAAAAACATTGTGATTGAGGTTATATTTGACAAAAAGACTGAAATCTGACCTGACAAACTAATAAAAGAATCACATTTCAGAACCATGTTTGTACAGATCTAAAGTATAACAATAAGACCTATAAGACAATAAGACTACAACAATAAGACCCCATACAGAAGCAGGGAGGGCATCTGACACACAGAGACATTTCAGAACATGTTTGTACAGATTTACAAAAGGGCAGCAGCTTTAATGCAGAGTAAGACTTCAAGACAGGATTTCGTTGTTGCATCCATTTATATAGAGATTTAGATTCAATTTTCAATTTATTCTTGTATAGCCCAAAATCACAACAGCAGTTGCCTCTTAGGGCTGAAGATGAGACTTGATTTACAGAAAGTTAGAAAATCAACAATGAAAGAGAAACAGGCAAATTAATCAACAGAAAACAAGCAAATGGATAACTGTCCCAGAACATCCCCTGCCCTTAGAAGACAGGGAGTACTTTGTTGAAATTGGAAAATGTGTCTCAGATAAAATGTCCCTGACCTGTGGGGTGCCCCAGGGGTCAATCCTGGGACTCCTGTTATTCAGTCTCTACATGCTGCCGTTAGGCCAGTTAATACGCAGCAATAATGTGTCCTACCACAACTATGCAGATGACACTCAGATCTATGTCTCACTGGCAGCAGGTGAATATGGACCAGTGGATTCACTTTGCCACTGCATCCAACAGATCAGTGTGTGGATGCAAAACAACTTTCTCCAGCTAAACTCAGACAAGACTCAAGTCATAGTCTTTGGCCACAGAAACGAAGAGAAAGTGTCAGCAGTCACCTCCAGTCTCTCTCTCTAAAACCTTCAAATCAGGCTAGAAATCTAGAGGTAATAATGGACTCAGATTTGAAGTTTAACAGCCATGTCAAATAATAACATCTGACTGAACACAAATAACAGAGATTTGACCTGGACCTTCTGGGAGAGGTCTGGGCTCTTTATCAAGTATCGTTCACCATTTGTAATCCTTAATGTACAATTATTTCCAAAAAAGACAGGGAACATCTCAGCTCTTGGGATTACGGAATGCTGTGCCGATATAGGAAGAAGAATGGGATAACAGTGTGTTGAGTTGCATTACAAAGTATGGATGGAGAAATGAAAGGAGGAAGAATACATGTGCAATGGGTAAAATATGATATAAGAAAAAGCAAATACAGATATAGATGTCATAAGAACATATAGATGTAATAAGAACATATAGATATAATAAGCACATATTGATATAATAAGCACATATAGATATAAAGATATACAAGTAGAGCCATGTTTGTTCATTGTTTTATCAGAATACTGCACATCACACACTTTAACTCCATCAGTTCTGTTAACAGAAACCAAATCTGATTAAATTCATTTGTATTCTTACAATGTTAAACTTTTACTCTTACTTATACAAAATGTCAAAGTTATAAAAATAAACCCTAAAAGCTCAGAGCCGTGAGCAGACACAGAGAAGCTCAGAACCCGTGTGCAGACACAGACACAGAGGAGCTCAGAGCCTGGTATGCAGACCAGAAACAGAGGGGCTCAGAGACCGTGTGCAGACACAGACACAGGGGCTCGGAGCCCGTGTGCAGGCACAGAGACAGCGGGGCAAACATCACTGCAGAATTACTCTGTTCCAGCAGACTTTTAGGAACAGAAATACATTTAGATTCAGTGAAATAAACCATAATAAAACTGAGGACATTTAGTACTATTATCCACATTCTCAGGCCTCCAACCCAGTGTCTGTGCAGACACTGACAGAGACACAGATGAACCTAAAACTGCAGGCTTCTACAGCTTCTACAGCAGTCCCAGAGAACTGTACTGAAGACATGTGAATACAAACACTGGAGTTCTTTGACATCTTTGGCTCAGATCAGCAGATGTTCATCTGAGCTCAGTATTAAACACGTGACAGTAGTTCCATTAAAATGACTGAGGCCGCGGCCTCCTCTAGAAAACCAGAACTGACGTTTCTGTCTAAAAGTCTGTCTGTGTAATCCCTCAGTCATCC
>KN474651.1:3484-23521 GCA_000787095.1 Periophthalmodon schlosseri
GTTGAATGGAACAAAGAACAGCCCAGCAGTCAGCAGAGTGGAGCAGGGAACAGTGAAGGCACGTTTCTATTTACCAACATCTAAAACGCATCAGCTATTTGACTGATCGAAAAGGGACATATTATGTAAAACCCACTAATATGAGCTTCTTATGTCAGTGTTTGCTCATCATTATCTTACTCATAGTTGTATTTTGATTTTGCAAATTTGAGTAGTCCTATATTGTCTTGCATTTTAGGCTTCAGTTTTCACCTGCCCCTATCTCCGCTTACTGCTCTGTACTTATTTGCGGTCATCCAAAAAAATCTAGATCGCAATTTTGATTTAATTAATTTAAAAGGACAGTCTAAGTACGTGGGTTATCCATTTGCTTGTTTCCTGTGAATCTTTGCTAGTCTGCTTGTCTGTTACTGGCAAGTGACAAAAATACATTGAACTGAATGTACACTAAGTAGCAAAACAATCTCCTTCTTCTGAGGGTTCACTTTTTTCATTGGTTATATCCACCTGTCAATCACTCCGACCATAACAGAGGCGGATCAATAGGCGGAGTGGGTGAGGGGCACGATACCCCCAAAATAGCGAATTGGGATCTGTTTCCGATTACATTTTTAGTGTTTCACCCAACCCTAATGTAGAGGTAGAAGAGCACTGAGGTTTGAAAAACTCAAAGAACCAAAGAATATATTCATGAAGTAGTATAATAGTGCACTCAGGTGGATGCAGAGGAGAGGGTTAGTTGGAGCGGGTCAGTGGGGCAGGGGTCACTTATGATCAGGGGTCAATCGATTGAAACCGTAGCTCCGCAGTGTGTTTCAGAAGACATACTCTAATGTTATATAGGGGTTAACAACAGGAAGTGAGTGATACCGAACCAGTGGATGGAGTTACATGGATCAATCCCACAGTTACTTAGACTGTTCACTTAGAATGAGATATCGATATATTTCATTCACTCACAAGTTCCACCATGTGTTATAGGTCAAATGTTATTTTAAGACATATTACGCTTTTTGGTCATCTTATTTAGTAAAAAACTATCATTAACATAGATAATTATTTCTAGTAAATCTGCTCAGGTGACTAAATTTGATAGGGACTCTATATTGGCAGGGGTGAATTGCACTGAGTTTGCTTTTGGAGGTTTTTTTTGTCATTACATGAACTCGTCGACAATGATTTATCTGAAAACTAATTGGATTAAACATGAGTGACCCTCACCTGGCACGTATGTTGTTAGCATAGATCGCATAGATTTCACCATAACTTTTCACCTTTCGCCTGCAGTATCTGGACATCTGGTTTACTTTTCACCTTCTTATGTCATCAAAAAGGATCCCTGGAGCTGTTTGTGAAAAATGTACTTTATTATAAAGCACAGTGCCTATAATGTTTACTGATATAGAGAGATTAAATGATGTGAAATTAGGCTTGTCACGATAACAAATTTTGAAGTACTATATGTTGCTGAAGAAAATATAGATGATAAATGATAATAATTTGAATTTTAAAAACATGAGCTATAATAAATAAATAGCTCAGTGAAAAGCTTTTCTATTTTGTTTGTGTCTATAATGATTCATAGAAGTTATTTATTCAACCCTCTACAACTCCGAAGGTGTGCTCTCGACATTACCCATAGGTTGGTGGTGCGTTTCCAGCTCCCACAGTGAATGCTGTTGTTGTGTCCTTGGGGAAGACATCTCACCCCCAGTGTGTACACTAATGGATGAGTGGTTCCTTGATGTAAAGCGCTTTGAGTGCCTTGAAGGTGGGAAAGCGCTATATAAAACGTGACCATTTACCATTATCATGACAGGCTTATGGGAAATTGATGAAATAGTGAAACCATTATGTGTTCTAATTAATGTGCAGATGTTGTAGTTTACGTAGCCGGCTAAATCACTCATGTCACTGTAATAAACACACAGTTAGTTTGAGAATTTATTTTCTGCAATTTGTAATCAATTAATGTTAAGAAAATGATCAGTGTTTAGCAAAAAGCATTTGGGATCATTTCTCTTCAAACTACTCTCCCTCTCTGCCTGATTAATAGACTAATGCTAATCGACAGTTGAGACAGTGGTTGACTCATTCAAATCATTGCAATATTGGTTTTACTTAAAATAATTGTGTTGATTTACTCTATACTTTTGAATCAAGATCCAAATTTAAATTGTCAATGATCAGCTTTTAATGGAGAGGACAGAGGACAGCCAATCCTCTGTCAGTAAGAGCAGGTGGTTTAGAGCAGAATTCAGACTTCGTAGAAAAATCTTTGACTATTCCTTGTGTTAAATAGCGCATTAGCAGCCTGTCATGTTTATGTTCATAAAATAATATTGAAAGCCATTTTTATGTGTCTTTTTAAAAATTGAATAATAAAAAAATCTAAGTGTATGTTTTCCCTCTATCAGATCCCCCAGGTGAGCTATGCCTCCACCGCCCCAGAGCTCAGCGACAATAACCGCTACGACTTCTTCTCGCGCGTGGTTCCTCCAGACTCATACCAGGCCCAAGCCATGTTGGACATCGTCAAGGCATTGGGCTGGAACTATGTCTCCACTCTGGCCTCTGAGGGCAACTACGGAGAGAGTGGGGTGGACGCCTTCATGCAGATCTCCAGAGAGGCAGGTAAGCACTGGACCAGGATGTTGTGGGTTCAGTTCCCAAGTCAATGGAATGTGCATGTCCTATGTCCCATTTTTCTGTATTGTTGTTTTTATGTGTTTCAGGTTGTATTTGCAAATTGTCCTTGATTATCTAGAAAGGCACTGATTAATAAAACAAATTATTATGAATGATGTGTTGGTCTCTGTCCCCTTGTATTTTCAGGTGGAGTGTGTATAGCCCAGTCTGTAAAAATCCCTCGTGAGCCCACAGCCGGAGAGTTTGACAAAATCATCAAACGACTGATGGAGACCAGTAACGCCAGAGGAGTTATAATCTTCGCCAATGAGGATGACATCAAGTAAATATGGAAACATAGAGCACTAAATCTAGTTTATCAGGCTACTCAAGTTCATTGATTTGTTTTCAATTGCTCAAAGTCTGTAGTTCCAGTTTGATTAAAGCCAACACCCACCTAGCATTTGCAATTTTGTCATAAATTGATGGCATTAAATATTTGTTTTCAATTCAAGAGTTAGGTCACAGTGATAGGGACATGTCCAGACTTTTTTCACTCGAGTGGCCCAAGGGTGGCACCTGGTCCAGCCCAAGTCTTTAAGGTGTCAATTGAAAGTTTAACACTTAGATGAACTGTAAAACTAATACAAGAATCACCTACATAAAAATACCCCATGGATACAGGAGCACCATTTGCGATTAACTGGGGTCTTATGTCTTTCTCATTGTGAAATTGGGATAATGCTCCATGTTATCCTGTGTATGTTGTAGAAGAGTCCTGGAGGCGGCGAAACGGGCCAACCTCACGGGTCACTTCCTGTTCGTGGGCTCGGACAGTTGGGGGGCCAAGAGTTCTCCTGTGTCTGAGCTGGAGGATGTGGCTGAGGGCGCAGTCACCATTTTGCCAAAGAGAGCTTCTATAGACGGTAAAACTACACTCAAACACATGGAACCAGGTTTAAAGGTGCACTATGTAACTTTTAGTGAGGTAGAAGTAATGATATATTACATAATACCTTGATATTCAAGATATTTTTGTTCGAATGCACCTGCAGTTGAATAAATGTAAGATAGAAATTTTAATGTCATACAGTGGAACATTACAGGCAAAGCAATAAACACACAGACAATTGGGAGACAAAGTTACAAAGTGCATCTTTATGATTAAATGAGGTCTAAATCAAGATGACCCAGGCTTAAAACAGAACTAACAACCTAAACCTAACCTTGTTTCTGTTCTGTAGGTTTTGATCAGTACTTTATGTCCCG
Source organism: Periophthalmodon schlosseri (assembly GCA_000787095.1). Lineage (NCBI taxonomy): Eukaryota > Metazoa > Chordata > Actinopteri > Gobiiformes > Gobiidae > Periophthalmodon > Periophthalmodon schlosseri. The sequence goes on from KN474651.1 coordinate 7,382, forward strand.
CTCGCTGGAGAACAACCGCAGGAACATCTGGTTTAATGAGTTCTGGGAGGACGACTTCAGGTGCAAGCTCACCAGACCTGGAATCAAACTGGACCCGGACAAGAAGAAGTGCACTGGTAAAGTTACAGTACAGCACACAGAAGATACTATATGTTAAAGATGCACTATGTAACTTTTCTGGTAGATGAACTGCTACCTGGTTGCCTCCATGGAGATGTTATTGCTTTGCCAACAATGTTCCACAGAATGAAACTATAAATTATTAAATTTAAAAATATGCATTCTTACTGTGAGCAGGGCCACCTCTCCACAAATCTGTCCTTTAACTTTACCTGGTGGTGCTGTAAATGAGTTCAATGCTATACTGTGGAACATTCAAGGCAAAGCAATAACATCTCCATGGAGACAACCAGGTGCCAGATGCGCCATTAGAAAAGTTTAATTGTGCACCTTTAAAGTCACAGTACGTAGCTTTATAGCCAAAAACTAGACTAAAATATGTTTTTCTTCATTTTTGTTTTTTGTGTGTGATTATTGCACTGAAAAACATGTGTCCTTACTCTGAGTGGGCCTGCATCTCCACAAACCTGACTCTTATTTGGCCTGGAGGTGGGCCTCAGGATGCTTGTTTCCATGGAAATGTTGCTTCTTTGATTATCATCTTCCACAGTATGGCATAAAACGTATCTATCTCTTTGGAATCATACAGGTGATGTGTCACTACCAGAAAGTTACATATTGTACCTTAAAGGCCTACAGAACAATTAACCAACTCTTTATTTAACTAACCTAGCCATCCAAGGGGTGACCAGTGGGTCAATCGGATTTGCTGATGTTCCAGCAACATAATTCTAGATGTTGGTTCTGGGTCATCTTCTCCTTCAGCCCTTTCTTAATGTAGTTATTTTGTGCCTTGGAAGAAAAAGCAGCTAGTGTATGGTCCTTGTGTAAGTTGTGTAATAATCCTGGGACCACATGTGTGTGATGATGGCACAAGGACAACAGCAGTTCGAGTTTGGGGCCTCAAACATGTATGTGCAAAACCTATGACACGATGTTATCTGCCTTATCTCGAGTCATTCAAATCTGAGACGTTGGTGGTTTCAGATTCTCTAGAATGTGTCGTCAGGGGGGCAAGAGACACTTTTCCCTATGTGTAGGCCTACAACTTTATTTTGCCATTTATTTTCCCAAAAATAAATTCAGAAATCTTGAACATGATCATTTTTATTAGTAATCAGGTGATAAACTAGAAACTATTCTGCATTTTAATAATATGAATTTCAGCTGACCCCATCTGTATTAAATATTGTAGACCTATAGAATTGTAGCGTTCTGGTGTGAAGAAACATGCTGAAGTTCTTCTTGTTGCTTATTTTCTGAACACAAGGGCTACTGTGGGCTGTAACCCACCCAAGCACTACTCTGTTAGAAGCTCTGTTACTCAAGTTAGACTTAATCTGATCTTTAGTTTAACGCAATCTGACCAGGAAGAGCTGACTTGGTTGGAACTACAACAGGTGAGAGGGTTTTTGCTCTTAAACAAGTCTCTCACACGTACAATTTCAGTCACAAGGTAGTCAGCATTACCCAACAGTTTTTCAGTTAGATACTAACTGAAAAACTTTTTGTTGAAAAACACATAGTTCAACAGGACCATGAACGCTCGTATTGATCACAGGCTCCTGAAAATGTGCTGTTTAAATCCATTTTAAAACTTTTTTGTCAGTTTGTTAATGAGTGCATTGTGTCACCATGGTAACTGCTGAACATTCCACCAATAGAGATAGATACATGTAGAACACCCCCGGTGTGATGTCACTGCAAATTATCGTTACCACATACCAGAAACCCTTCAGATCCCCCGGTGTCTTATCTTGCAGGAGAGGAGCGTATCGGCCGGGACTCCCTGTACGAGCAGGAGGGGAAGGTGCAGTTTGTGATCGATGCTGTGTACGCCGTGGCCCACGCGCTGCACACCATGATCCAGGACCTGTGCCCGGGTGGGACGGGGGTGTGCCCAAACATGGACCCTGTGGAGGGGAGGGCTCTGCTCAGCTACATCCGGGCCGTCAACTTCAATGGTAAGTAAAAGTGTATTTTGTAATCCAAGAATGCAAGACATACCACTGGAAATGCTTGTGAGGGTCGTCTGATACAGTTTAGTATCTGATAGTGATTAGGATCAGTTGTGAGTGAACTTAAAGCAGACCTATTTTGCTAAATCGACTTTTCAGAGCTTTTAACCATGTTATAGTTGTTTCCCCTTTTCATTTACCCTCTCAAAGTTGTATTTGGAGTGATTTGTGCATATCTGAGCAACTTTAATAGCTTTTTTTCAAGAAGCCATATTGCCGATCAATCCCAGGTTTCACCATCACCGGCACAAGCCCACTGCTCTGTACTTACTTTGATCTCCAATTTTATTTTCTTAATTGGTGAAAAAAACAATCCGTAGCTCGCTAGTGTGACCTGCAGCTATTCATCGGAGGTGCCAACAGCGACACAGCTCGTTGTTGTGATGATGTTTAAGGCGACGTCTGCTCCCATTGGGCACCGTAGTTTTCAAACACGGAATTCAGCAAACGTTTTAGATTAATATTGTGATTTAAACTCTGCAGACGCACTATATAGCAGATACAAGCACAATGTCTTCTTTAAAATCATATCATTTGTAGCATGCATAAAACTCCAATAGCTGTATGTAAGACATGTCCACTATCTATGGATTACAGATTTCTTTATAGCCTGTAAATTTATGCTTTTGGGAAAACATAAACAGTGACCTACTACACAAATATCTATAATCTAATATGGTTATTGTATTTAAAGGGGCACTATGTAACTTTTCTGGAGCCTGGAATATTCCGCAGTAACTTCTATAGAATCTCAGAACATTCAATTGAAGCTGAAAAAATACCTTGAAATTATGCACAGCATTCTTACTGTGAGTGGGCTTGCCTTTCCATAGATCTAACCTGCAACTGGCCTGGAGGTACCACCTACTTGGAAGTATTCTGCATGGAAGTAGAATGTCATACTGTGGAACATTCCAGGCAAAACAATTCCATTTTCAGTAAGACAAGCAGGTGGCAGACCCTCCACAAAAAAAGAAAATATAAAAATTCGATAGTTAGTTTCATAGTGTGTCTTTAAGCTAAATTGATGTATAATTCTGGGCCATTATGGTGCAAGGCTATTCACTGAGTCAAATAGCCTTTTTTGTTTTATCATTTGAACAACTTAAAGGTGTACTGTGTAGCTTTTCTGATGGAGGGTCCGCTACCTGCTTGTTTCCATTGAAATGTTATTGTTTTGCGTGAGACATATGGACATAGCTAACCTGCTGGCCGCAGCATTCCAAATGGGAAGTGATTATGAGCGCACCTCCGGCACCATCGACTCACTTCACTTCACTTTACATTAGAAAACTGTGGCCCCTCTCTCTGTAACTGCTGCTGTCAGGCTCGTCATTTTGGTCTTAAACTGTTCCTACTAACCCGCTCTACATGATCCTGTTGTTTTTATTTGACTACTGTGTCCATAACTCAAGATATGAGCGTTAATAACAGACAAATCAGGCGCCTTCTTTCCCCGAGGTCGCTCCTGCTAGCGTTAGCAACAGGTTTGATTGACAGGTTGCGAAGCGCCCGCACCGCTGGTTTAGCAAGGAAGGGACATTACCTTCAACAGCTTCGCTCCAGATTGGCTCTTTGGTTGCTATGATACTCTCGGACAGAGGACATTACCTCAACAGCTTCGCTCCAGATTGGCTCTTTGGTTGCTATGATACTCTCGGACAGAATTCCAAATATGGAACTCGCCTCCAAATTTGCCCCTATAACTGCTCTAGCCTCGATGAGCTTCATTTGACTGGAGCCGAACACTGTGGGTAACATCACTCTCCCCTAAGTCCACTTCTTTGTACAGGATGATCCACATTACAGCATTGAACTTAACTATCTCCATGGAGACAAGCAGGTGACACCATCAAACTAAGTTAGGTTAGCACGCATATATAACTGATGATAACTGGTAGATAGATATGTTTAACATACCATACTGTGGAACATTTCAGGCAAAGCAATAACATTTCCATGGAGACAAGCAGGTGGACAGAAAAGTTACACAATGCACCTTATATTGATCTAGAAAACACCCCTGTCTGTTAGTTTGCGCACACTATTTGTGCACAGCAATTTCCACATTCATTTGCACCATACACGTTTGAATCCTCATGACTTGGCACTGCTGGTTTTCACAGCGCCTTGTCCTGTCAGAGACCTCTGTATTTTTAATCTGAGCAGAGTGAGGAATCATTGTGCGTAAATATTTCAGCAGCTCACTAAAAAGCCATTTCACTGTTTAACCTTTCTCACCCCTCATTAGATCCACTACACTGACCTCAGATTAACTGCAGCAGTATTGTATGTGTGTAAATGATAGGAGAAATAGAGGGATCTTTACATAATAATATGCTTCTATAGTCAAATAATTTAACTATTCACTTGTCTTAACAAAAGTAGACACAATTGGTACATTTTGAGTGTCAAAGTTATGTTAATGTTGAGAGGTTGATAAAACTAGACACAGATCTTATGGCTAGTTTGACAAATTTAGCAGAATGGTCACTGGCTGTGCAATGATTGAATTTAAATTAAATAATTTCACGTTGTCAGTGATCACCTTGGTGTTTTTTTTTTGTTTTTTTTAATCTATACAGCCAGTAAAAGTTCAGACAATGTGTTAATGTTCGAAATTAAAATTGAAAGAAAGCCATAATAAGAAAATTGACATCAATCAATACAAGGAAAAAGCAGTACATTTTTCCCCATATTACCCCGCTGTCTTTTGGGCTTTCTTATGATGTTTCTTAAAGAGGAGGTATTATGCAAATATATTACCATGTTATAATGTTCTCTCATCAAAAACCTATTTGAGTAATCTAGCGATAACTCCCGGGCCCTATTTGAACCCTCCTTAAGTTAGCAGTACAATTTTGTCCAATGCTCAGTCCACAGCCTATGTTAACCATGTAAAACAATAAACTACAACTTCACAAATTTGAGGCGATGCGCATGTAATGTGATGGCACTTTGAAGGGGTAGTGACAGAGGGAGCACAGAGTCAGGAGTGGAGGGAGTGGAGACTCAGAGTGTCATAAGGAAAGTGAAACTTATTAAACATGTTAATTGTTTTGTTTTCGGTTAATATAGCATTTTCAAAACATTAAAGGTAACGTGGTGATCAAAATACTTTATGTGTTAGCAGTTAATACCCCATAGAAGTGTAATACCCCCTCTTTAAAGCCCCACCGCACGACTTTTCAGACCAAAAATCCTTCTCCCATTATTTCGGCATTTAGCAAATAGAAATAATTTTGGTAATCCTAATTGACCTAAAACAGGAAAAGTTTAGTCTGATTTCATGTTAGACAGTGAATAAAAAACATGTGTCTTTTTATATAGTGTATGTAAACTTCTGGTTTCAACTGTAAGACTAAAATAAAACCATATTATTTTTATTATGGACTCACTGACTTGGCCTGGAAAAGGGCCTCTTCCTTGTCATCATGGAAATTGTAATATTTTGGATTAAATGTACCACCATATGGCATAAAACATATCTCTGTGGAGAATGTTCCATGGTTTGAACTTTCTGTTTCCATGGAATCATGAAGTTCACGTGCCACCTCCATAAAGTTGTGTGGTGTTGCTTTAAATAAATGATAAATAAATCATACAGGATTATATCAACATACTATGACCATGCATCAGAGGCCGACGTTGCAGTTTTGAAATAAATTTGTACAACTTCAAATTAAATCTACAGGGAGTCTTCACTTTGACTCAGAAGAAAAAGCTTAGATCTTCTCTCTCCTCCTCTCTTCCCTATCCCCTCTTCTCTCCTCTCCCTCTCTACCCTCGCTCTCTCTTCCCCCTCTCCAGCTTGATTCTGATTGGTTGTGAAGTCCGTTCCTTTCCGTTATAAGTTAATGCACTTTACATGTTCACTGTGCGGTGTGTTTGGTGAATTATTCACACACACACATCTGGCCCTGACACTTGAATCTTTGCAGTTAGCATCGGAGAGAAGCTAACTGTTTTAAACTGTCTGTGCGGTGTGTCTATATCCAAGCTAATGCTAAATATGTGAGTGATGCAGTTCTGGTTAAAGGAAAGTACCAGTTCTCTACCAGTCCTACCTGCATCTACCAGTTTTCTAGAGGCATTCATAAATTAACTAGAGAAAGAAACTTTCTACTGTAACTTTTGTTGCTATGCAGAAAATCCTAGAAAATATCTTTCATTTAACTGAAAAAACTGGTGCTGTTGCTGGAGTATGGGCTAAACACACCTCATCCATCTTGTCTGTAAAGGGCATAGGCGATTATCTTTGTACTATAACAACTGTGATGCAGATATTATTAGTATTGTTATTATTATTATTATTATTATTATGATTATTATTTTTATTATTGGACGATTAAAACGTCCTTCAGATCTATAGTTTTGAATAAGATGTGGGAGAAAGACTAAGGGAGTGGATCTGATTGCTGAGTCTTGGAATGTTAAAGTTACTTTTTTTGCAATGAGCAGTAGTATAATTAGATTCAAGAAATATATTTGCCATTTGTACACACACAAAAGTCTATACACATTGGAAAGCTTCTGCAGGGCTCTCGGGCATTCAAGTAAAAACAGGTAAATTGAGGAAAAAAACAAAACAAAACACATACATCCACATTAAATACATCATTTGAATAGGCCCATTATTTAAAAGCAGCAGTGAGGCAGACCACTATTAATAATAAATACTGTATATTGCACATAAAGATGAGGTAGGTAGTAGTAAAAAAAAAAAATAGGGGGTAAGGGGATGAACTTGGCTATCCTGTGAACAGGGAATGCTGGGTAGAAAACCTGTCTGACCGTGAGCTCACCCAGACAGAAAGAGGTACTTTCCAAAGGACTGAACTTCTCTGTAACATCTAACCAGATCCCCACAGTGGACTACATTACAGCAGCAGAAAAGGCCATTAGAAACACTAAGCTTACAGAGATGGAAGCTGGGGACCTGAGACTGAAAGTAACAGCTGCACTGAACAACGCCAAACCTCCTCCCTCCAACATAACACCAGAGGAAAGGAAGGCTCTCAGTGCTCTAGAAAATTTTACCAGCTGACAAAGGGAGATGCACCGTGATCCTGAACCAGCTGACAAGGGAGATGCACCGTGATCCTGAACTCAGCTGATTACGAGGTTAAGGTGAACAGCCTCCTCAGTGACACCACCACCTATGAATTGCTGAAAGGAGACCCTACTGGTGGGTACAAGAAGGAAATCATAGACTGCTTACAGAAGCTGGAGAGGGAAGAAGTCATTGATAGACAGCTGTATTACAGACTCTATCTTGGTGACTCCTTCCTTGCATCTATGGCCTCCTGAAAATCCACAAAGAAGGAGTAGCCCTCAGACCCACTGTATGTAGCACAGACTCTGAAGCTGTTCTGGAAGCTCGTGGTGTTATTCCTGATGCTGTGTGCTCGTGTGTAGGGGTAAAAAAAGGTAAAAGGTACAAAAAAAACCAAAAAACTTAAACTTATGAAACACGTTAATATCTTGTTTTGGGAAATATACCATTTTCAAAACAATAAAAGGTAACATGGTGATCTAAATATGTCATCTGTTAGCAATTAATACCTCATAGAAGAGTAATACCTCGTTTTTAAGTCTCTTCTCTGTCCACAGGCAGTGCAGGGACCGGAGTGCTGTTCAATGAGAATGGAGATGCCCCTGGTCGCTACGACATTTTCCAATTTCAGATGACCAACCACACCCACCCAGGCTACAGGGTCATCGGGCAGTGGACCAACAACCTCAGACTAAATGTGAGAATATTAAAAAAATATGTCAAATTACAAGTCGGATCATGTGCAGCCAGACCAAATTTCATCACATCTCAACAACAAGCAACAGATGGCTTTATTTCATAGTTATTTCACTAAGGGCAGCATGACCAAAAAGTTAAGTGACATATCATGCAAGAGCTATTTTTCCTGTTTCTAACATATCAATTTTGAGGACCAAATATTAACTTGTTAGCCTGTACAGTATATCCCCATAAATGTTTCCATGGGGCAGTGGTGTTAATGTTATGGCTAATCTAAATGATGCTTTTTCTGTATTTCCTGACAGTTGGAGGACATGCAGTGGTCCGGAGGAGACCAGTCCCTGCCAGAGTCCATATGTAGTTTCCCCTGTCAACCTGGAGAGAGGAAAAAGATGGTGAAAGGGGTGCCCTGCTGCTGGCACTGTGAGGTAACTATGCATAACCTACTAAGTACAGGTTTCAAAATGATGCCAAATAACTACCACTGCCATAGCGTTTAACACTTCAAAATATGATATCTATATGGAAAAAGCCCTCAAAATGTTGCATATCACTGGAAGCTGAATTGCATGAATGCATGTTGGTTACAAAATTCATACATGTATTCTGTCACTGGACACAATATTAGGTACAGCATCCACACTCATTCACAATAAGATGTTCAATTCTCCAGTTCAGCAGAATGTTGAAATGAATAGGCCTACTTCAAGCCAAGAAATCAAACTTGTTAAATCTGGTTGAAAGAAAAGCACATCTTTCTCGTCCACAAAAACACCCTCCTCCCACTGCACTTTTTTTAAAAAACAAAATTGTTTGTATTTCCACTAAAATAGGTTTAAGTATGTCCCTCTGCGTCGTCGTGTTTGTTTTGGTTCATTTGGTGCTTCAACTTTGGCTTCCCAACCACATTGCTATTCTTTGATTGGTCTGAAGCACTGCTGGGTCGAGCCCAATCGCAACAGCAAAAGCCGCCTAGATGAACTCACAAATATCATGAGAATTTCTCTCTCTCTCTCTCTCTCTCTCTCTCTCTCTCCTTCTCTAACTCCCTCTCTCCCTCAGCTTTGTGATGGATACCAGTTCCAGTTGGATGAGTTCACCTGTGAGGCGTGCCCCACACACATGCGCCCCCTTCCCAACCGCACAGCCTGCAGAGACACCCCCATCATAAAGCTGGAGTGGCACTCGCCCTGGGCCGTGGTGCCCGCCTCGTTAGCCGTGCTTGGCATCCTGGCAACCATCGCCGTGGTGATCACCTTCATCCGCTTCAACGACACACCCATCGTCAGAGCGGCGGGGAGAGAGCTCAGCTACGTATTGCTCACTGGTCAGTCAAGGGTTAATGCTGTTTTAAGATTCTACACTGCCTGGTCAAAGAAATCAGCTGACTGAGTTACTCAGTTACTTCAATTATGGCAGAGAAATATGAAATATTGATAAGTATTTTCTCATACCGATCAGTCTTACAGACTATTATTGTAAAATTACAATATTTTCTGAACAGAAACTTAACTTAACTTATAAGTGCCACACACTGATCGACTGAGCCACTGGAGCACATGTGCACTTGTATTCATTTATTGCCTGTCTTTGTATGGTACTTGCATAAAGAGAGTCTGTAGTAAATTTTACATCCTTAAAGTGGATCTAAACAGTAAATTAACCTTTTTTGCATCTAAACTGTGCATATGGTGAAACAGGTAGTCAGACCATTTTCTTTGGGCATATGACAGTTGAACATACTGATTCAATAGTACAACATTACCTATTTTCTTAGGGCAAGGCTGTATATACTGTTTAAGCCTATGTTCTGTTTTATTAATACCCTCCTTTGCAATACATAAGTGTGGAAAACATCTTCATTTGGGAGACTGATTTTTTTATTGAGAACAACTGGATTAGATGTATGTCGCCGTCTTTACTTTGTTAACTGGACAAGAACTCAAAAGTTGGACTCCAACACAAGTTCTTTATGGGGAAAATGCCAATAATTCCACAAAATAAAACAATAGGTGCTGTAGAAAATATAGACTTTATTCATCTGAAATGTCCTCACTATATCATGACTTTATTATCCCCCTTTTGCCCTACAGTCATTTTGTGATGTTCAGTGCTCTCTTATTCAGCAGCGCATGCATAATGCTGAACTGGGAGGAATAATCACAGGAACACCATCGAAACTCCACACACACAGACAGAGACAGATGCCCTGACCTTCTGCAGTGACCCTTTTATTACATTTCACATGTAAAACACATTCTTAGACTTGGTTCAATATGGCACATGATCTATAAGGAGGATACACATTAACATGCAACTATAATCACTCAGAATGTCATGAGTTTGTACTGTTGCAGAGTGGTTAGCCCTGCCTCTTAGTAAGAAGGTTGTGGGTTAAACTCCTGATTTCCTGAGTGTTGGGATGGTGTGATTTTTTGAGCCGATATTGGTCTTGTTGCTGTGGCTGTGAACCGATACATGTCGATACTAATATTCAGATTTTAAAATCAACTGATGGTTTTCAGATTCTAGAACGTGATGGTGTCATACTCCCAGATGGGGGGCAAGAGTCGTTTTTCCTTTTAATAAAATTGTAATTTGCCATGAAATATCCAAAAGGTAAATGTGTAAATGTTGAAACTGATCATTTCTATTAGTGACTAACCAAGAACTCAGTGTATTACAACAAAAATCATCCCTTTAAAGGGACCATATTTCACTATTTTCTGATTTATATTATAAGTCAGTTCCTCATCAAAAACATACCTGGACTGGTGTTTTGTTCCCCATCTGTATTAAAATTATTAGCGTATAGAATGTTGTGATGTCATCTGAAACCTAGCTATAGCAAGGCCCGCGAATTTTTAAGTTATAGTAAATTTTAAAAAATGTCTTTTGAACTTTTGCAAAAATAATAATAAAATGTATTATTTGTGATATAAAATCATTTGGTAAGAATTTGATATTATATGAGATACTACTAGTTGTGAACTGTAAAAGAAAATAAACATGTTTTTTTATACATGCAGTTACATTTTGTTTAGATGTGAGCTTTGTTAGTATTGATTGTGTTTAAATACTTGACCGTGATGATGTCATGCTCCAGATGGGGGGCAAGATCTATTTTTCCCTATTGATTATTGGATATTTTCTTTCAGTTAATAATTGGCATCTGTGACGAGGCCTTGAACTTGTTATATTACAACAATGGTCTGCACATTAGCCATAGTAATTGACCCCTGTCTCCATTCAGTATCACAGGATATAGAATGTTGTTATGTCATGTGAGACCTAGCAATAGACATGTCTTTAAAAAAAAAATGTTTGCCTGTCTATGCCACTTTTGTTATGACATTATACTGTCTGTTTGCAGGGATCTTTCTGATTTACCTGATCACGTTCTTGATGATCGCTGAGCCCGGTGTGGTGGTGTGTGCGTTCCGACGTCTCTTCCTCGGATTGGGAATGGCTATTACCTACTCCGCCATGTTGACCAAAACCAACCGCATCTACCGCATCTTCGAACAGGGCAAGAGATCCGTGACCCCACCAAAATTCATCAGCCCTACCTCCCAGCTGGTCATCACCTTCATACTCCTGTCAGTGCAGGTGAGAGATGGATTTGCTGATCACTTATTTATTTATTTATTTATTTTCCAGATCTGAGTTTCTCTATACGTGACAGTTTTGACTGCTCACTTGCAGTCTTCTTCAAATTTGCCACAGGTTTTGGTGCTGTCTTCCTGCCAGTAGCGGTAGGACGACAGCGCCATCTCCAGTCCGACTGTCCGGACAGTATCCCAAGTGTGTGAGAGTAAAAAGGCTCCCTTGTCCCGCTTTATAGTCCTGCTGGCACAATTCCCAAATTTCTATTGCCTCTTTTATCCAGCGATGGTGTTTGTTGTCCTCAGTGTCTATGATGTCGTATTTTCTTTTGCAATGATCAGAAATGAAGAAGTTTAGTTTTAGAATGTTTTATGTTTTTGTTGCAATTTGTCTAGCAATGACTTGACTAACATTCCTGTGACAATAAACTGCAAGTAAACAGTCAAAATTGTCAGGTATGAAAAACAAGCCCTGGTCTGACTCTGAACCACCAATCACTCACACACACATTCATATTGCTGGATTTCACACATTGTATAGGCCAATAATATTTAAAAGATGGGGGTAGCTAAAATAGTTAAAATGCTGAGTTTTGTTATAAAACAGTGAGTTCTTTGGTCTTGTCACTAATAGGAATGATCAGGTTCAACATTTATGCATTTACATTTGGATATTTCATGCACAGTGTAATCAATAGGGAAATCTGGCTCTTGCCCCCATCTGGGATTATGACATCATCACATTCTAGAATCTGAAAACCACCAATAGAAAAGGTGAGCCAAGTGTCTTTCCTTGAAAAAAACAGTAGATTTTTTCCAAAATTTGAAAATCCCTTCCATATTGTACTCTGTTATATTCTAATAAATCAACATGTTGTGCATATCCAGGTGGTGAGTGTGTTTGTGTGGTTCGCCGTGGTCCCTCCTCACACCATCATCGACTATGAAGAGCTCCGCCCCCCGAACCCTGACCTCGCCCGTGGCATCCTCAAGTGTGACATGTCTGACCTGTCAATCATCTGCTGCCTCAGCTACAGCATCGTTCTCATGGTAACAATTCTATCGTGTATTACAGTGTTTCCCAACCATGGGTACGGGACCCCTTGGAGTACGCAAGCATTTACAAGTGGGTACTTGGAATGATTTGTAGATTAAAAAGGTGAAATTCATTGGTATTTGAATAAAAAGTTATGTATTTTCCTGGTACTCAAGTTGTATCTTACAATTCTGCAGGTTTTTCCCAAGGTTTACTTTCAGGTTTTTAAGTGCTAGTTGTTTAATTAAGGACTTGCTCCAGGTGAGGCATGAACTGAACTGAACAACCTCAGATTGTACTGACTGATTGTGCCACTGGAGCTTGTTACTTCAAACCTGATGTTATTAAGAAGAAAGTATCAAATACAAGGCAGTTGATGCTGAAGAGATAAGTGACAAAATGATGAATATTTAGGTTGTAAAATAATCATAGGAGACTTGGAACACTTGGAATTGGGACTTTTTCATTTCCTGATAATTCTATCCAAACATAGCCAGTAAGAACAACGGCAGTATTATGCAGAATCTTTTAAGACAACTTTCCACATTGAATTGTTATTAATAATATATCAGTAGATGCAGTATTGAAATAATATCATTACTCCAGGTGAGGCTCGAACTCGCAACCTTGGCATCACTTTCTCTGATACTGTGCTCCCTGTTCTTCACTCTTCAATCCTATGGGGCAAACATTCTTTTAAAGCAGGACTAAGTAACATTTTACCTTATTAAACGTACTTGTATGCCCATGTGATAGTTAAATATGTGTTTTGGGGGTGTTTGAAGCCTCAGAGAGCCTCCAAATGCTGTCTCTGGGCAGAAAACCAGCCTTACAATATGGCAGAGAAAGTTGAAGAGAGTTCTCCTGGGAAACTCTGGCTCTTTTTTTTATATTTGGCAACGTTATATGTTTTTGTATGTGATTAAACTTACCTGACTCACACCATATTGGTATGTGTAGCACTATGAATTGAGTTCTACACATTCATCAATATGGAACAGCTCTCACTGAAAGTGATCAGGAAAATGGGTTGCGTCATGATGAATATTTGAATCTGATTGGAAGCATCTCAACAGTGGAACAAGACAAAAAAAAAATCTAAATTTTGGTACATCCAGTTGAGAGAAAAGCACAGACACCTTCACTGTCCACAAATCCACAAATTTCACTAAAAGAGGTTGAAGTTCCTCTGGGTGTCCTTCATGTTTGTTTTGGTTTGCTTGGACATCTTGCCGTTTTCTTCGGCAGAAACCTCAATGCTGTTCTGTGACTGGTCTGCCCGCTGCTGGGGCAATTTGAACCTTACAGCGGGAGTATCTAAAGATGGTTTCTCGTGAGTTTGTGAACTCACAAATATCGCAAGAATCCATCTTGCTGTGCAAGCTTATGATTACACTGCCTTATTTCAATAAAACATTAGAGAAGAAAAGAAAAAAGTGCATTTGAGTCTTGTCCCTGACAGTGCATTCTTATAAGGGAGCCCTATCTATTGCTGAAAGTTTCAGTTATAATATATATAAATACTATACCACAACTGCACATAATAACAGCAAACGGAAAACAAACAGTTCCAATGCAGTTATATACACTACATGTTACTAGACTTTAGTGCAGTGGTTAACTTTGTCTCCTGTTTCGTAGGTCACATGCACAGTCTACGCTGTGAAGAGCAGAGGAGTCCCAGAGACTTTCAATGAGGCCAAACCCATTGGCTTCACCATGTACACCACCTGCATCGTGTGGCTGGCCTTTGTGCCAATATTCTTCGGCACGGCTCAGTCCACAGAGAAGGTGAATAGTCTACAACTCTCTCCTGTGCATCCTCAACTAACTTCATGTCCTCTTTCACTACATCTTTACATCTATTTGGTATTCCTCTAGGGGTCTGCATATACATTCACTATCCCTTCTCTGTTCTTTGATGATAATGCAAAAGAGACATTTGCTCCAGGTGAGGCTCCTAGTCGGCATCACTCTGCAGGTGACTGTCTTATAAGCACCTGATGCACTCTGACCGATTGCGCCACTGAAGCTTGTTGCTGCTTTGATCATGAAATCACAAAGAATGTACCATTTTAGGACTAGTAAACATGGCATGGAACTCATGCCAAATAGTGTAGTATAGTAATACTGGTAAGAAGAGAAGTGGCTAGTAAATGTTATTCACAGGGCTTTGAAATTATGGCTGAGGGCAAATACGTGTGTAGTTTATAGGTATGTCTTCACCTGCACAAACTGGTGACTTTAAATGAAAATCAACTATTCAAAACTTGTAAAATGCACATGCTCCAGGTAAAGCTCGAACTCACAACCTTGGCATCACTCGGCAGGTTACTGTCTTTTAAGTACCGACCGATTGCACCACTGGAGCACACAGGTCTGCTATATAGTAATAATCTGATGGATGTAAAAAATGAAATTCTATCATTTGAGGTGGGTAAATTGCGGCATAAATTGATACCTTAAGCACTATTTCAGCATGCATCAAAGTCTAACTCTACCACTCTCATCTGAATAACCACAGCAGGCCAAGTTTCTGGGCAGTGTCCATAACCCCATAAGATCATCAGCCTAACAAGCATGAATGTACATATTATTACATCTAAATTAGATTATATAAATGTCTGGGCAAATCAAATAGATCCAGATATATTTGTATTTTCTGAAACCTGGCTATCAAATAAAATAAGTGATAAGGAAATCCATATTGAAAATTACAAAGTTTTTCTTGTGAGGCAATATAAATGAGGGGGTGTTGCCACTTATGTCAAAGATCACTTGTTTGTGGACCTTTGATTCTCCTGCTCAAAGCCTAAAAGTTTTGAATATCTGTCTTTTTGAATAGTCTGTTAGCTATGTAAATGATTGTGATAAAAAAATTGGCTATTGTTGTATTTACTGTGTGCCTTCAGCACCCAAAAATGCTCTTAATGAACTATTAATGATGCTTTCAAAACTGGAAAATTATGAGGTCCTAATAATGGGGGATATAAATATTAATTAAAAATTACGAAGTCCTAATAATGGGCAGTATAAATATTAACTGGCTGGAGAAAGAGTCCAAAACTTTGAAAGACCTATGTAATGCCCTTAATCTCACAGAACTAATCTATTCTATTCTATTCAGTCTAGACTTGACCCTAGAAATTGAAATAAAAGCACACTCTATACTCTCACATATAATCTTAACAAACCCCATAATTATAGGGCAAATGGTGTTTTGAACACTGGATTTTAGGAACCACTGTCCAATTGGTGGTATTTAAAATACAAAAGTGAAAAAGACACATCTGTGCATGAAGGTGAGAAGATCATATGAACATTTCAATGAGCATCTCTGACCTGTGTTACAGTGATATTGGGCTAACATCAGCACTCCTGGACCCTGATATGGCCTTAAATGTTTGTATTAATACATTTAATGAAATTGCAGATGGACATGTACCTGAAGGAAAAATTTGAATGTAAAACTATAACAATCCTTGGTTCATTACAGAAATTGCAAGTTTAATTACAGAAAGAAATGCTTCCCGGAAAACTAGGTCAGATTTGGATTGGGCATTTTTTTCGTAAAAAAAGAAATAGATCTTTATCAACAGTTAGAAA